>OZ025275.1:1361220-1378720 GCA_964019165.1 Mastigias papua | reverse complement strand
ACGACGCTAGTATCTCCATATTTTCTGTTTGTAGCAACTGGTTTCCGGACTTTTTTCTATCTTTTTCTTATCTAGCATTTGAACTATAAACAACCAAATGTTTTGTATGTCCCGTGGGTTTCTCATTGCCACAGTTCTAGACTAATTGCTTTAACATGCATTAATTCTTAATTTCCTCCTTCTTATCACTAAATACCTAAGTTTTCAAGTCTATCTATTTTGCTGTCCTTGTTTACACATTCATTCAAAATTTATTGTTCGCAAACATATAATTTATCAATTATGCTTCTCGTACGAATTGGAAGGAAATGTCATTCGAATAAAAAGAATCTAGGATTGTTTTCTGTTAGCAAGCGTACTGGTTGATTGAAGTTTTATAAAAATTTGCTTTTCATTCTGAATGGAAATATTTGCCTTATCATAAACTGCCTGAATAGGTGTGTTTGCTTCCAAGACGGCAAAATGCTTAAACATGTAAACCTCAGTGCTGTCTATTGGAGATGATCTGTGATGTGAGGGTCGTACCAAGATATGTTAGCAGCGCAAGCATATCGTCAGTGCTGAGGATAGGACATTAGGGGAGTCACTGACCCAGGAGCCCATGGCTATAGGAGCCCATGGCTATAGGAGCCCATGGCTATAGGAGCCCATGGCTATAGGAGCCCATGGCTATAGGAGCCCTTGGCTATATGTAACGTGTTGAGTTTGATGTTTTAGTTATGTTGTGTTGTATTTCGTGTTACTTTAATTTCGTGTTACGTGTTTCAGTCTTACGTTCATGTGGAGTCCTGTTGTGCGTAGTGAACACCCTTTCCGGGCCATGTGCTGTCCTGTCAACGTTTATTGTGATCTTGATATATCGTGTATTGTGATTGTGACGTACCATATATTGATTAGCGTTCAGTTGATGTCATATGTAGTGAGTGTTTAATTCATAGTGATCAGTCTTTGCTATGGCGCGCCAAAAGGTAAAAAAATACGAATCTATTATTTACAATACGAACATAAATTTTTTAATACATAACCTAATTTTATAATACGAAAATGAGATTTTATAATACGAAGTTGCAAATATATAATACGAAGAGTGTCGAATATATAATACGAAAAGTTGCAAAAATATAATATGAAAAGTTGCAAATATATAATACGAAAAGTTGCAAATATATAATACGAAAAGTGTCGAATATATATAATACGAAAAGTTGCAAATATATAATACGAAAAGTGTCGAATATATATAATACGAAAAGTTGCAAATATATAATACGAAAAGTGTCGAATATATATAATACGAAAAGTTGCAAATATATAATACGAAACGCAGCATGACTCCGAGCAAACAAAGCAGCATGACGCGATGCGAAGGCTGGATGATATTAGTGCTCTGCTCTGGCTTCGAGCTGGCATTCTGATACGAAATAGTTCGATAAAGCCCTGCTGAAAATGGCATCTGGAGTTTCCACCTCACCGATAAACGTCCGTGAACGAATGAAAGAACTGCTCTCTGTCCTTCCTGGACTTATCGAAGAATTTGATCGAAAGAGGGTTGTCTTGGACCTAGGTTAGGGTAGGCCTACAATACCTGAAGCGCATCTTCGGTTGTAGGTGTTTCTCGAGGACGCCTACTTTGAGAGTGGTGAGAGAGTGAGAGATACCTCCAGACTGTTGTCGAATAGCCGTAGATGCTACCTCCACCAGCTCGTTAAGCCTTGCAAACAATACCATCGCATCCTCTGGCTCGCCATTATGCTCTGCTTTGGAGTCATGCTGCGTTTCGTATTATATATTTGCAACTTTTCGTATTATATTTTCGACACTTTTCGTATTATATATTTGCAACTTTTCGTATTATATATTTGCAACTTTTCGTATTATATATTTGCAACTTTTCGTATTATATATTTGCAACTTTTCGTATTATATATTTGCAACTTTTCGTATTATATTTTTGCAACTTTTCGTATTATATATTCGACACTCTTCGTATTATATATTTGCAACTTCGTATTATAAAATCTCATTTTCGTATTATAAGATTAGGTTATGTATTAAAAAATTTATTTTCGTATTGTAAATAATAGATTCGTATTTTTTCCCTTTTGGCGCGCCATACTTTGCTTTGCAGTATAATAGAAAACATCAAGGATCGTTCTCTGTTGTCAATTCTTCGTTAGGCCTAGGCCTTAGGCCTAGGCATAAAAGTACTATTACATGTATGGCGACTGCTCACCATCATAACAAGAACCCTAAACGTTACATATAGGAGCCCTTGGCTATAGGAGCCCATGGCTATAGGAGCCCAAGAAGAGCACGGCTCCTGCGGGATTTGATATATTGCTTTGATTTTTGACCCGGGTCCAAAAGTCCTATCAGCCGTCCTGCATAATGTCTGTGGTTTTCTGTCATCTGTACAATATTGGAGATCGTACTAGGCCCCTTCTCGAGATTCCACAGTAAATAATCATTTATGTTTGATAATGCGAAGTCTGGTTGGTTGGCTGTATTTCGTGTGATACCTTCTCAGTTTGTACACAAGATGCAAATTCATGTAGCACAAATGGAACAGCTATTAAGGTCAATTTCCGCGGACATTCATACAAATCTATCATTTGCTATCCTCGGAACGAACTTGTTAATGATTTAATGGTCTCTATATTGAAATCCGTAAGTTTCATATCACTTTGGTACTTTTAGATTCAATTGTTCTGAAACTTGTTCTTACTTCAAGATTGATTTTTGGAAATATTTGCAAAACCTCATGCAGTATGCAGCTTCCATGGCTTAGGTTATAAGGCGAAACTTTTGTCGCTGTAAACTTTCGTTTAGTATGGTAACAATCGGACTATGGATGCTATGGCTACGCGTCGCACCGTTGTCGCGTCAAATTACATGTTTGTTGATGCATAGTAAATATATCGTTACTTTGAAGGACCTTCCTCTTTGTCGGCCATAAAGGCTATAAAAGAATTTAGTTTAGCAAAAGAGCGGCGTAAAACCTGAAGCCGAACTTTTGCCTTTTCATTCGGCAGATCTTGCCATACTTTTTGAGCTTGAAAGTCCGGGTCAAACCTCGCTTTTTTGCCAAGCTCAAATTACAGACAATTAGAACACTATTACAGACAATATTAGCAACAATTTTAATGAACTGTTATACTTTAGAAGAAAACATCAGGTTATTTTTAGTGCCCCCTCTTTGCTACCTAATATTTGATGACTCTAAATCGGAAGCCCACAGTTTTTGGTAGCCCCTCTAATTCTCTTCCGGCCCCCTAACCTGCATTAATAATGACTGGTCCCTAAAACATTGGATGGAGGCACTCTTGAAAATAGCCAATGTGGGTAGTCGATTGCTTGTGACAATTCTATTCTATGCCTGGGAGTTCTAGCAGTGTTCCTCTTTCTTTTGTAAATCTGACCTGAGTGTTCTTTTAAAGTGTGCCCTAATGAAAACACGGACTGTATTGTATACATCTTATGATATCATGAATTGCGTTTGATTACCATGTTATGTACTTGAGTAGAGGAATGTATGAATACGTTTTTATGAATATGTATGAATACTTTCTCAGCCTTTTCTCGACTTCTGTAGTGAAACTTTCTTTAGACTTTCGTATCAAAAATAGCTGAGTTTACGTAACAATACAGAGACAGTGTTACACTGACAGACAGGCACAACATAAGCATATCACTAAATTAAGTAGAGGCGATGGCTGTCTTGGTATAAAAAAATAAAAAACATATACTCTTCTTTAGAGCTTCAATGATTGCGATATGAATCTTTGTCAGTGCACATTGATGAAAATTCATAAAGAAGTATTTAAAGCTCTAAACAAGAATATATTGTTGTTTATTTCTATATTAATCTATATATATATATATATATATATATATATATATATATATAAATATATATATATATATATATATATATTTATATATATATATATATATAATATAAATATATATATATATATATATATATATATATATATATATATATATATATATATATATATATATATATATTAAATGTGATTGTGACTATGAATATATGTATATCACTATATCTATACAATACTGTATATTCTTGAATTTTTCTTTATTTTATTTATGTACTTAGTAAATGCGACTATGACTTAGCAAATATCTTTCCTTGCTTTAGAAAAACTGAGGAGTTGATGTCAAATCCAAGTCTTGTAAAAAAGATTAGCGATATCCTGTTGCTCAGCCTCCTAGTAAGTAAAATGCTATTTATCCAGCTATTTGCTACACCTACGTTTAAGTTTTTCTTCTTCATTCAGACCTTATTTGTTTTGTTTTTATCTTCATGGTAAAGTTGTACAATTTGATCTTACCATGAGAACTCTGAGAATTTAACAGGAACTCGCGGGTGCCATTACGTTCTTCTCTTGTTAATGCTCTTTATCTATATTGAATGGATTCATTTTTCGCCTGACACTGAACTTAGCTTTGCAAGTTAAACACTGTTAGTGATAGCGTTTATAAATTCTTGATCATTTCCCGTACTAATTCCGAATTTATTACGCAACATCACTCACAAAAAAGTTTGATCTACTTCTGCTGCTAATTATAGCTTGGTATATAGTCTTGTGATCTCAAGTTACTTTCAAATTTTCAGCGGGATGAGCCGGACAGTATAGGCCCCTCACCTCAAGATATTTCTAACGATTTAGCCAAAGCATTACAAACTGCACAGTTCAACCCACCATGACAGCAACATGGTACAACAATTACACAAAACCAACACTACAAGAAAGCCAATAATTCGGGATACCATGACTCATAAACTCGGTATCGAGTAAACTATGTATTATATATAATATATTTTCAAAGCTATATATTTTACAGTTCGAGCAAATGACTTGTGCTATTCGTCTGTGAAACCCTGTAGATGGCCCCATAAACAAATATACAGATAATTCTGTCCGGGAGAAATTCTGCTTTTGCCTTCAGCTACTGAACAGAACACGTGCCTATCATAGAACACCCGTTCTTTAACATCAGCTACTCTATTTAGCATTGCCACATTCCAAAGACAGCTACTCAGCTTATGATCTTTCGACGAGTTTCCTTTCAAATACTAAGTGTTTAGTCTTACCGTAAATCCTCGAATAAGCCCCCAGGGGCTTATTTGCAAAAATGAATTTTTGGGTAGGGGCTTATTCGAGAGGAGGGGCTTATTTCAAACTATGGCATTTTCCTCACAGGTTGACATAAAAAACGACATAATTTTCTCAGTCAACTAAATTTTAAGCTTCTAATTACAAAAGAATTACAAAGTGTTGTGTGAAGATTTAGCAAACATTATAATGTTTCTATTATCACGAAAGTCGCGTTTCTCTTTGGTTTTTTGCCTCCATTCAAAGGAAGTAATACTGTACAGCTATTATCTTGTAAGGACTTCTTGAAATATGATATTATTCTACAATTGTACTTCCCTCGAATAAGCTCCCATGGGGGGCTTATTTGCAAAAATGAATTTTTAGGTGGGGGCTTATTGGGAGGTGGGGGCTGTTTCGAGGATTTACGGTACTTCCTCACATAAACACTATCCATTCATGGGAATCTTTAATCCTCATTGAAAATGTAAACTCTTGATCATTCAGCAAATTTTTCCATAGGCCCAAGGACATACTGATCTCACTGTTTGATCATCATCAATTACCCCCATCTCGTTACCATACTCCTTAAGCAGAAAATGACCCACATTAAAACTGCTTTATTGCCATCCATCCACAAAGCTATAGTCATTCATTGACGACAATTTTAACCCATCCAAACCATACTTCGGCATATTTAATATATCTACGCCAGAATCTCCATTGATCTTTATCTCTGATGTCATACATCTGTACATACTTCGAATTTCATCAACCTTCCAAGATCTTACCCTTACTTTTCGAGCAACCTCGATAAATGTACATCATACATTAGCACACCACACACAACGGCCAAAATAGGCTCATTTTCATCACTTTTCAATGTGCAATCAAAATCAATCAATTTCAATTTCGGTCATTTTTCGCTCATTTTTGGCCAAAATACCAAGGCTATAGCCTTACTTTTTGGCCAAAATTGGCTCATTTTCATCACTTTTCAATGTGCAATCAAAATCAATCAATTTCAATTTCGGTCATTTTTCGCTCATGTTTGGCCAAAATACCAAGGCTATAGCCTTACTTTTCGGCCAAAATTGGCTCATTTTCATCACTTTTCAATGTGCAATCAAAATCAATCAATTTCAATTTCGGTCATTTTTCGCTCATTTTTGGCCAAAATACCAAGGCTATAGCCTTACTTTTTGGCCACAAATGGCTCATTTTCATCACTTTTCAATCTTCAATCAAAATCAATCAATTTCAAATTTGGTCATTTTTGAGCAAAATACCAAGGCTATAGCCTTACTTTTTGGCCAAAAATGGCTCATTTTCATCACTTTTCAATGTGCAATCAAAATCAATCAATTTCAATTTCGGTCATTTTTCGCTCATTTTTGGCCAAAATACCAAGGCTATAGCCTTACGTTTTGGCCAAAATTGGCTCATTTTCATCACTTTTCAATGTGCAATCAAAATCAATCAATTTCAATTTCGGTCATTTTTCGCTCATTTTTGGCCAAAATACCAAGGCTATAGCCTTACTTTTTGGCCAAAATTGGCTCATTTTCATCACTTTTCAATGTGCAATCAAACTCAATCAATTTCAATTTCGGTCATTTTTCGCTCATTTTTGGCCAAAATACCAAGGCTATAGCCTTACTTTTTGGCCAAAATTGGCTCATTTTCATCACTTTTCAATGTGCAATCAAAATCAATCAATTTCAATTTCGGTCATTTTTCGCTCATTTTTGGCCAAAATACCAAGGCTATAGCCTTACTTTTTGGCCAAAATTGGCTCATTTTCATCACTTTTCAATGTGCAATCAAAATCAATCAATTTCAAATTTGGTCATTTTTGAGCAAAATACCAAGGCTATAGCCTTACTTTTTGGCCAAAAATGGCTCATTTTCATCACTTTTCAATCTTCAATCAAAATCAATCAATTTCAAATTTGGTCATTTTTGAGCAAAATACCAAGGCTATAGCCTTACTTTTTGGCCAAAAATGGCTCATTTTCATCACTTTTCAATCTTCAATCAAAATCAATCAATTTCAAATTTGGTCATTTTTGAGCAAAATACCAAGGCTATAGCCTTACTTTTTGGCCAAAAATGGCTCATTTTCATCACTTTTCAATGTGCAATCAAACTCAATCAATTTCAATTTCGGTCATTTTTCGCTCATTTTTGGCCAAAATACCAAGGCTATAGCCTTACTTTTTGGCCAAAATTGGCTCATTTTCATCACTTTTCAATGTGCAATCAAAATCAATCAATTTCAATTTCGGTCATTTTTCGCTCATGTTTGGCCAAAATACCAAGGCTATAGCCTTACTTTTTGGCCAAAATTGGCTCATTTTCATCACTTTTCAATGTGCAATCAAAATCAATCAATTTCAATTTCGGTCATTTTTCGCTCATTTTTGGCCAAAATACCAAGGCTATAGCCTTACTTTTTGGCCAACATTGGCTCATTTTCATCACTTTTCAATGTGCAATCAAAATCAATCAATTTCAATTTCGGTCATTTTTCGCTCATTTTTGGCCAAAATACCAAGGCTATAGCCTTACTTTTTGGCCAAAATTGGCTCATTTTCATCACTTTTCAATGTGCAATCAAAATCAATCAATTTCAATTTCGGTCAATTTTCGCTCATTTTTGGCCAAAATACCAAGGCTATAGCCTTACTTTTTGGCCAAAATTGGCTCATTTTCATCACTTTTCAATGTGCAATCAAAATCAATCAATTTCAATTTCGGTCATTTTTCGCTCATGTTTGGCCAAAATACCAAGGCTATAGCCTTACTTTTTGGCCAAAATTGGCTCATTTTCATCACTTTTCAATGTGCAATCAAAATCAATCAATTTCAATTTCGGTCATTTTTCGTTCATTTTTGGCCAAAATACCAAGGCTATAGCCTTACTTTTTGGCCAAAATTGGCTCATTTTCATCACTTTTCAATGTGCAATCAAAATCAATCAATTTCAAATTTGGTCATTTTTGAGCAAAATACCAAGGCTATAGCCTTACTTTTTGGCCAAAAATGGCTCATTTTCATCACTTTTCAATGTGCAATCAAAATCAATCAATTTCAATTTCGGTCATTTTTCGCTCATTTTTGGCCAAAATACCAAGGCTATAGCCTTACTTTTTGGCCAAAATTGGCTCATTTTCATCACTTTTCAATGTGCAATCGAAATCAATCAATTTCAAATTTGGTCATTTTTGAGCAAAATACCAAGGCTATAGCCTTACTTTTTGGCCAAAAATGGCTCATTTTCATCACTTTTCAATCTTCAATCAAAATCAATCAATTTCAAATTTGGTCATTTTTGAGCAAAATACCAAGGCTATAGCCTTACTTTTTGGCCAAAATTGGCTCATTTTCATCACTTTTCAATGTGCAATCAAAATCAATCAATTTCAATTTCGGTCATTTTTCGCTCATTTTTGGCCAAAATACCAAGGCTATAGCCTTACTTTTTGGCCAAAATTGGCTCATTTTCATCACTTTTCAATGTGCAATCAAAATCAATCAATTTCAATTTCGGTCATTTTTCGCTCATTTTTGGCCAAAATACCAAGGCTATAGCCTTACTTTTTGGCCAACATTGGCTCATTTTCATCACTTTTCAATGTGCAATCAAAATCAATCAATTTCAATTTCGGTCATTTTTCGCTCATTTTTGGCCAAAATACCAAGGCTATAGCCTTACTTTTTGGCCAAAATTGGCTCATTTTCATCACTTTTCAATGTGCAATCAAAATCAATCAATTTCAATTTCGGTCATTTTTCGCTCATGTTTGGCCAAAATACCAAGGCTATAGCCTTACTTTTTGGCCAAAATTGGCTCATTTTCATCACTTTTCAATGTGCAATCAAAATCAATCAATTTCAATTTCGGTCATTTTTCGTTCATTTTTGGCCAAAATACCAAGGCTATAGCCTTACTTTTTGGCCAAAATTGGCTCATTTTCATCACTTTTCAATGTGCAATCAAAATCAATCAATTTCAAATTTGGTCATTTTTGAGCAAAATACCAAGGCTATAGCCTTACTTTTTGGCCAAAAATGGCTCATTTTCATCACTTTTCAATGTGCAATCAAAATCAATCAATTTCAATTTCGGTCATTTTTCGCTCATTTTTGGCCAAAATACCAAGGCTATAGCCTTACTTTTTGGCCAAAATTGGCTCATTTTCATCACTTTTCAATGTGCAATCGAAATCAATCAATTTCAAATTTGGTCATTTTTGAGCAAAATACCAAGGCTATAGCCTTACTTTTTGGCCAAAAATGGCTCATTTTCATCACTTTTCAATCTTCAATCAAAATCAATCAATTTCAAATTTGGTCATTTTTGAGCAAAATACCAAGGCTATAGCCTTACTTTTTGGCCAAAATTGGCTCATTTTCATCACTTTTCAATGTGCAATCAAAATCAATCAATTTCAATTTCGGTCATTTTTCGCTCATTTTTGGCCAAAATACCAAGGCTATAGCCTTACTTTTTGGCCAAAATTGGCTCATTTTCATCACTTTTCAATGTGCAATCAAAATCAATCAATTTCAATTTCGGTCATTTTTCGCTCATTTTTGGCCAAAATACCAAGGCTATAGCCTTACTTTTTGGCCAACATTGGCTCATTTTCATCACTTTTCAATGTGCAATCAAAATCAATCAATTTCAATTTCGGTCATTTTTCGCTCATTTTTGGCCAAAATACCAAGGCTATAGCCTTACTTTTTGGCCAAAATTGGCTCATTTTCATCACTTTTCAATGTGCAATCAAAATCAATCAATTTCAATTTCGGTCAATTTTCGCTCATTTTTGGCCAAAATACCAAGGCTATAGCCTTACTTTTTGGCCAAAATTGGCTCATTTTCATCACTTTTCAATGTGCAATCAAAATCAATCAATTTCAATTTCGGTCATTTTTCGCTCATGTTTGGCCAAAATACCAAGGCTATAGCCTTACTTTTTGGCCAAAATTGGCTCATTTTCATCACTTTTCAATGTGCAATCAAAATCAATCAATTTCAATTTCGGTCATTTTTCGTTCATTTTTGGCCAAAATACCAAGGCTATAGCCTTACTTTTTGGCCAAAATTGGCTCATTTTCATCACTTTTCAATGTGCAATCAAAATCAATCAATTTCAAATTTGGTCATTTTTGAGCAAAATACCAAGGCTATAGCCTTACTTTTTGGCCAAAAATGGCTCATTTTCATCACTTTTCAATGTGCAATCAAAATCAATCAATTTCAATTTCGGTCATTTTTCGCTCATTTTTGGCCAAAATACCAAGGCTATAGCCTTACTTTTTGGCCAAAATTGGCTCATTTTCATCACTTTTCAATGTGCAATCGAAATCAATCAATTTCAAATTTGGTCATTTTTGAGCAAAATACCAAGGCTATAGCCTTACTTTTTGGCCAAAAATGGCTCATTTTCATCACTTTTCAATCTTCAATCAAAATCAATCAATTTCAAATTTGGTCATTTTTGAGCAAAATACCAAGGCTATAGCCTTACTTTTTGGCCAAAATTGGCTCATTTTCATCACTTTTCAATGTGCAATCAAAATCAATCAATTTCAATTTCGGTCATTTTTCGCTCATTTTTGGCCAAAATACCAAGGCTATAGCCTTACGTTTTGGCCAAAATTGGCTCATTTTCATCACTTTTCAATTTGCAATCAAAATCAATCAATTTCAATTTCGGTCATTTTTCGCTCATTTTTGGCCAAAATACCAAGGCTATAGCCTTACTTTTTGGCCAAAATTGGCTCATTTTCATCACTTTTCAATGTGCAATCAAACTCAATCAATTTCAATTTCGGTCATTTTTCGCTCATTTTTGGCCAAAATACCAAGGCTATAGCCTTACTTTTTGGCCAAAATTGGCTCATTTTCATCACTTTTCAATGTGCAATCAAAATCAATCAATTTCAATTTCGGTCATTTTTCGCTCATTTTTGGCCAAAATACCAAGGCTATAGCCTTACTTTTTGGCCAAAATTGGCTCATTTTCATCACTTTTCAATGTGCAATCAAAATCAATCAATTTCAATTTCGGTCATTTTTCGCTCATTTTTGGCCAAAATACCAAGGCTATAGCCTTACTTTTTGGCCAAAAGTGGCTCATTTTCATCACTTTTCAATGTGCAATCAAAATCAATCAATTTCAATTTCGGTCATTTTTCGCTCATTTTTGGCCAAAATACCAAGGCTATAGCCTTACTTTTTGGCCAAAATTGGCTCATTTTCATCACTTTTCAATGTGCAATCAAAATCAATCAATTTCAATTTCGGTCATTTTTCGCTCATTTTTGGCCAAAATACCAAGGCTATAGCCTTACTTTTTGGCCAAAATTGGCTCATTTTCATCACTTTTCAATTTGCAATCAAAATCAATCAATTTCAATTTCGGTCATTTGTCGCTCATTTTTGGCCACAATACCAAGGCTATAGCCTTACTTTTTGGCCAAAATTGGCTCATTTTCATCACTTTTCAATGTGCAATCAAAATCAATCAATTTCAATTTCGGTCATTTTTCGCTCATTTTTGGCCAAAATACCAAGGCTATAGCCTTACTTTTTGGCCAAAAATGGCTCATTTTCATCACTTTTCAATGTGCAATCAAAATCAATCAATTTCAATTTCGGTCATTTTTCGCTCATTTTTGGCCAAAATACCAAGGCTATAGCCTTACTTTTTGGCCAAAATTGGCTCATTTTCATCACTTTTCAATGTGCAATCAAAATCAATCAATTTCAATTTCGGTCATTTTTCGCTCATTTTTGGCCAAAATACCAAGGCTATAGCCTTACTTTTTGGCCAAAATTGGCTCATTTTCATCACTTTTCAATGTGCAATCAAAATCAATCAATTTCAATTTCGGTCATTTTTCGCTTATGTTTGGCCAAAATACCAAGGCTATAGCCTTACTTTTTGGCCAAAATTGGCTCATTTTCATCACTTTTCAATGTGCAATCAAAATCAATCAATTTCAATTTCGGTCATTTTTCGCTCATTTTTGGCCAAAATACCAAGGCTATAGCCTTACGTTTTGGCCAAAATTGGCTCATTTTCATCACTTTTCAATGTGCAATCAAAATCAATCAATTTCAATTTCGGTCATTTTTCGCTCATTTTTGGCCAAAATACCAAGGCTATAGCCTTACTTTTTGGCCAAAATTGGCTCATTTTCATCACTTTTCAATGTGCAATCAAAATCAATCAATGTCAATTTCGGTCAATTTTCGCTCATTTTTGGCCAAAATACCAAGGCTATAGCCTTACTTTTTGGCCAAAATTGGCTCATTTTCATCACTTTTCAATGTGCAATCAAAATCAATCAATTTCAATTTCGGTCATTTTTCGCTCATTTTTGGCCAAAATACCAAGGCTATAGCCTTACTTTTTGGCCAAAATTGGCTCATTTTCATCACTTTTCAATGTGCAATCAAAATCAATCAATTTCAATTTCGGTCATTTTTCGCTCATTTTTGGCCAAAATACCAAGGCTATAGCCTTACTTTTTGGCCAAAATTGGCTCATTTTCATCACTTTTCAATGTGCAATCAAAATCAATCAATTTCAATTTCGGTCATTTTTCGCTCATTTTTGGCCAAAATACCAAGGCTATAGCCTTACTTTTTGGCCAAAATTGGCTCATTTTCATCACTTTTCAATGTGCAATCAAAATCAATCAATTTCAATTTCGGTCATTTTTCGCTCATTTTTGGCCAAAATACCAAGGCTATAGCCTTACTTTTTGGCCAAAATTGGCTCATTTTCATCACTTTTCAATGTGCAATCAAAATCAATCAATTTCAATTTCGGTCATTTGTCGCTCATTTTTGGCCACAATACCAAGGCTATAGCCTTACTTTTTGGCCAAAATTGGCTCATTTTCATCACTTTTCAATGTGCAATCAAAATCAATCAATTTCAATTTCGGTCATTTTTCGTTCATTTTTGGCCAAAATACCAAGGCTATAGCCTTACTTTTTGGCCAAAATTGGCTCATTTTCATCACTTTTCAATGTGCAATCAAAATCAATCAATTTCAAATTTGGTCATTTTTGAGCAAAATACCAAGGCTATAGCCTTACTTTTTGGCCAAAATTGGCTCATTTTCATCACTTTTCAATGTGCAATCAAAATCAATCAATTTCAATTTCGGTCATTTTTCGCTTATGTTTGGCCAAAATACCAAGGCTATAGCCTTACTTTTTGGCCAAAATTGGCTCATTTTCATCACTTTTCAATGTGCAATCAAAATCAATCAATTTCAAATTTGGTCATTTTGAGCAAAATACCAAGGCTATAGCCTTACTTTTTGGCCAAAAATGGCTCATTTTCATCACTTTTCAATCTTCAATCAAAATCAATCAATTTCAATGTCGGTCATTTTTGGCCAAAATACCAAGGCTATAGCCTTACTTTTTGGCCAAAAATGGCTCATGTTCATCACTTTTCAATCTTCAATCAAAATCAATCAATTTCACATTTGGTCATTTTTGAGCAAAATACCAAGGCTATAGCCTTACTTTTTGGCCAAAAATGGCTCATTTTCATCACTTTTCAATGTGCAATCAAAATCAATCAATTTCAATTTCGGTCATTTTTCGCTCATTTTTGGCCAAAATACCAAGGCTATAGCCTTACTTTTTGGCCAAAAATGGCTCATTTTCATCACTTTTCAATCTTCAATCAAAATCAATCAATTTCAAATTTGGTCATTTTTGAGCAAAATACCAAGGCTATAGCCTTACTTTTTGGCCAAAAATCGCTCATTTTCATCACTTTTCAATCTTCAATCAAAATCAATCAATTTCAAATTTGGTCATTTTTGAGCAAAATACCAAGGCTATACCCTTACTTTTTGGCCAAAAATGGCTCATTTTCATCACTTTTCAATCTTCAATCAAAATCAATCAATTTCAAATTTGGTCATTTTTGAGCAAAATACCAAGGCTATACCCTTACTTTTTGGCCAAAAATGGCTCATTTTCATCACTTTTCAATCTTCAATCAAAATCAATCAATTTCAAATTTGGTCATTTTTGAGCAAAATACCAAGGCTATAGCCTTACTTTTTGGCCAAAAATGGCTCATTTTCATCACTTTTCAATCTTCAATCAAAATCAATCAATTTCAAATTTGGTCATTTTTGAGCAAAATACCAAGGCTATAGCCTTACTTTTTGGCCAAAAATCGCTCATTTTCATCACTTTTCAATCTTCAATCAAAATCAATCAATTTCAAATTTGGTCATTTTTGAGCAAAATACCAAGGCTATAGCCTTACTTTTTGGCCAAAAATCGCTCATTTTCATCACTTTTCAATCTTCAATCAAAATCAATCAATTTCAAATTTGGTCATTTTTGAGCAAAATACCAAGGCTATAGCCTTACTTTTTGGCCAAAAATGGCTCATTGTCATCACTTTTCAATCTTCAATCAAAATCAATCAATTTCAAATTTGGTCATTTTTGAGCAAAATACCAAGGCTATAGCCTTACTTTTTGGCCAAAAATGGCTCATTTTCATCACTTTTCAATCTTCAATCAAAATCAATCAATTTCAAATTTGGTCATTTTTGAGCAAAATACCAAGGCTATAGCCTTACTTTTTGGCCAAAAATGGCTCATTTTCATCACTTTTCAATCTTCAATCAAAATCAATCAATTTCAAATTTGGTCAGTTTTGAGCAAAATACCAAGGCTATAGCCTTACTTTTTGGCCAAAAATGGCTCATTTTCATCACTTTTCAATCTTCAATCAAAATCAATCAATTTCAAATTTGGTCATTTTTGAGCAAAATACCAAGGCTATAGCCTTACTTTGTGGCCAAAAATGGCTCATTTTCATGACTTTTCAATCTTCAATCAAAATCAATCAATTTCAAATTTGGTCATTTTTGAGCAAAATACCAAGGCTATAGCCTTACTTTTTGGCCAAAAATGGCTCATTTTCATCACTTTTCAATCTTCAATCAAAATCAATCAATTTCAAATTTGGTCATTTTTGAGCAAAATACCAAGGCTATAGCCTTACTTTTTGGCCAAAAATGGCTCATTTTCATCACTTTTCAATCTTCAATCAAAATCAATCAATTTCAAATTTGGTCATTTTTGAGCAAAATACCAAGGCTATAGCCTTACTTTTTGGCCAAAAATCGCTCATTTTCATCACTTTTCAATCTTCAATCAAAATCACAATGCTAAGGCTATAGCCTTACATGTTGGCAAGAAATGGGTCATTGTCATCACGTTCATGTTAATGTCGGTTATTGTTGGGGAAAATAGCATGGCTATATCTTTACGCTGTGGTGAAAATGCGCTAAATGTTATGATGGTCAATTTGGAATCAAAACGCTAGACGTTCAATGTGTACTGGTGTCAAGGAATATACGAGGGTTATACGGAAGTAATTGGGGAATAGGTCTTTGTTGAGTGAAGTATGGGTGATGGAGGTAGTAGTTAGTAGAATTGAATGGCCTAGGCGACGTAAAATAATGCCGCTATACTTATGAGAAGGGCTAATGTAAGATTCTCGTGGCTGCTCTCAATGTGAAGCAAAAACTCTCCCACCCCATAAGCCTGGTTTTCTCAAAGCTCTGTCCTGTCGCTTGTAGTCGTGTCTAGTCTTTTCTGGTCTTTCTTGAGTACGAAAGACTAGAAAAGACAGCATGGAAACGACTTCTGAAGACTAAAAAGACAAGAAGAGACAAGAAAAGATACAGAAGAGCGGTGTCTTTGTTAGTCATTGAGATAGATGTTCATCCTATCTCGAAGACAAGAAACGTACCAAGAAAGAGTGGAAAAGACGAAAAAAATTAGTGAAAACAGATCAACGACATACAAAGCCCAGAAAGAGCAGCCTCAGCATCCCTTGCGCGCAAATCCAAAGTCTTGGAGAAATAGCTATGGCCGAAAGCGCGTGTGAATATGCACAGTATTTCTGTCTTTGTTGAAATGTTCTTCTAACCCAGAATCTATGTTTCTTTGTTCTAACTTCCTGGTTTCTTTGACATATGAATGCCATCAGGACAAAAGAATTTGCCTACAATAGAAGTCTGTTTATGGCAGCTATTTTTTATAAGACTGTCAAATACGCGCCAACAGGACTACAAAAGAGGCACAACATAACAACCAGAAAGGGAAAGACTAGAACACCAGAAAAGACAAAAAAGACAAAAAAGACAAAAAAAGACAAAAAAAGACAAACAAAAAAGACAAAAAAGACAAAAAAGACAAAAAAAGACAAGAAAAGACAAGAAAAGACAAAAAAGTTGTGTCTCTTCTAGTCTTTAGAGGTCTTTTACATTCAATGTGTCCTTGTCTTTCTTACTCAGGAAAGACTAGAAAAACTAGAAAAGAAATGAAAGAGCTTTATGGAAACGAGGCTATAGCGATGACACTGGTTTCACGCAGGTCGCCTGAAAGGGTAATTGCAGAACAGCCCATGACGAAGATCAGCTTGTTGAAGGTGTGTTCAAAAATGGAACGCATAAATGTCTGAACTACTTAATACACCCTGTTTCTTTTATAGGAACTTCCATGTTCACTTGTGTCTGTAAAATATGTATGACACTAAATGTGGAGTGAAAATTAAAGAACTATTAAGGAACTTTTAGTACTACAATTTGACTATTCGAGGTCCAAAAGTAGGGAACTTTTGGAACTAGGCCTTGAACCAGGTTCCTTATAAAAACACGTGCATGGTATGACAATATGGTTAAAAGAAGGCTTAGTACAAAAATTCGAGAGTGAATTGGGTGCAAGAATATTTATAGACCTATATACAGGGCGGTGGAGTAACATTTTTGGTGGGGGGCTCGAGTGAATAGATTAACATTGTAAGGATATAGAGGGTGCTAAAACGCGTACTAAAGCACATTTGCTATAAAAGTGGAGGGGCTACAACCCCCCTCCCAGCTCGCTGGCTCTGCCGCCCATGATATACCAAAGAATTGTCCCTCCAGTTGTACGTCCAGTGGTTGAAGGCCACTTCCAAAGTTCAAGCTGTCAAGCAATGTTGAAGCACATGTGGCCGGAGCGTTTGTAAGGACATCGTTTCTAAGAAACGATATCGACCGTAATGGCATGTTTCGAGTAGTTCCATGACACGATGAGAGAAGTTAACTTCTGCTACTCATGAAGCTAAGACGTGTTATTCGTAGTATAAGGTTCTTCAACGCAATCCTACTTGTCGGTGTTATCGTATCGGTGTGCCTACTGCTGTACAATGAAACAATACATCGAAAGGTTGACGAAGAGGAGATACTTGTCGAGCTTACTGGCTTTGTGAAGCAAAATGAGGCGAAGAAAGAAAAAGGCAAAGGAGATGGTCGAAAACA
>OZ025275.1:1099331-1361020 GCA_964019165.1 Mastigias papua | reverse complement strand
CATTTTCAATCACTTTTCAATGTGCAAATCAAAGTCAATCAATTTCAAATTTGGTCATTTTTGAGCAAAATACCAAGGCTATAGCCTTACTTTTTGGCCAAAAATGGCTCATTTTCATCACTTTTCAATGTGCAATCAAAATCAATCAATTTCAATTTCGGTCATTTTTCGCTCATTTTTGGCCAAAATACCAAGGCTATAGCCTTACTTTTTGGCCAAAATTGGCTCATTTTCATCACTTTTCAATGTGCAATCGAAATCAATCAATTTCAATTTCGTATTTGGTCATTTTTTTGGGCAAAATACCAAGGCTATAGCCTTACTTTTTGGCCAAAAATGGCTCATTTTCATCACTTTTCAATGTGCAATCAAAATCAATCAATGTCAATTTCGGTCAATTTTCGCTCATTTTTGGCCAAAATACCAAGGCTATAGCCTTACTTTTTGGCCAAAATTGGCTCATTTTCATCACTTTTCAATGTGCAATCAAAATCAATCAATTTCAATTTCGGTCATTTTTCGCTCATTTTTGGCCAAAATACCAAGGCTATAGCCTTACTTTTTGGCCAAAATTGGCTCATTTTCATCACTTTTCAATGTGCAATCAAAATCAATCAATTTCAATTTCGGTCATTTGTCGCTCATTTTTGGCCACAATACCAAGGCTATAGCCTTACTTTTTGGCCAAAATTGGCTCATTTTCATCACTTTTCAATGTGCAATCAAAATCAATCAATTTCAATTTCGGTCATTTTTCGCTCATTTTTGGCCAAAATACCAAGGCTATAGCCTTACTTTTTGGCCAAAAATGGCTCATTTTCATCACTTTTCAATGTGCAATCAAAATCAATCAATTTCAATTTCGGTCATTTTTCGCTCATGTTTGGCCAAAATACCAAGGCTATAGCCTTACTTTTTGGCCAAAATTGGCTCATTTTCATCACTTTTCAATGTGCAATCAAAATCAATCAATTTCAATTTCGGTCATTTTTCGCTCATTTTTGGCCAAAATACCAAGGCTATAGCCTTACTTTTTGGCCAAAAATGGCTCATTTTCATCACTTTTCAATCTTCAATCAAAATCAATCAATTTCAAATGTGGTCATTTTTGAGCAAAATACCAAGGCTATAGCCTTACTTTTTGGCCAAAAATGGCTCATTTTCATCACTTGTCAATCTTCAATCAAAATCAATCAATTTCAAATTTGGTCATTTTTGAGCAAAATACCAAGGCTATAGCCTTACTTTTTGGCCAAAAATGGCTCATTTTCATCACTTTTCAATCTTCAATCAAAATCAATCAATTTCAAATTTGGTCATTTTGAGCAAAATACCAAAGCTATAGCCTTACTTTTTGGCCAAAAATGGCTCATTTTCATCACTTTTCAATGTGCAATCAAAATCAATCAATTTCAATTTCGGTCATTTGTCGCTCATGTTTGGCCAAAATACCAAGGCTATAGCCTTACTTTTTGGCCAAAATTGGCTCATTTTCATCACTTTTCAATGTGCAATCAAAATCAATCAATTTCAATTTCGGTCATTTTTCGCTCATTTTTGGCCAAAATACCAAGGCTATAGCCTTACTTTTTGGCCAAAATTGGCTCATTTTCATCACTTTTCAATGTGCAATCAAAATCAATCAATTTCAATTTCGGTCATTTTTCGCTCATTTTTGGCCAAAATACCAAGGCTATAGCCTTACTTTTTGGCCAAAATTGGCTCATTTTCATCACTTTTCAATGTGCAATCAAAATCAATCAATTTCAATTTCGGTCAATTTTCGCTCATTTTTGGCCAAAATACCAAGGCTATAGCCTTACTTTTTGGCCAAAATTGGCTCATTTTCATCACTTTTCAATGTGCAATCAAAATCAATCAATTTCAATTTCGGTCATTTTTCGCTCATTTTTGGCCAAAATACCAAGGCTATAGCCTTACTTTTTGGCCAAAATTGGCTCATTTTCATCACTTTTCAATGTGCAATCAAAATCAATCAATTTCAAATTTGGTCATTTTTTGAGCAAAATACCAAGGCTATAGCCTTTACTTTTTGGCCAAAATTGGCTCATTTTCATCACTTTTCAATGTGCAATCAAAATCAATCAATTTCAATTTCGGTCATTTTTCGCTTATGTTTGGCCAAAATACCAAGGCTATAGCCTTACTTTTCGGCCAAAAATTGGCTCATTTTCATCACTTTTCAATGTGCAATCAAAATCAATCAATTTCAAATTTGGTCATTTTTGAGCAAAATACCAAGGCTATAGCCTTACTTTTTGGCCAAAAATGGCTCATTTTCATCACTTTTCAATCTTCAATCAAAATCAATCAATTTCAATGTCGGTCATTTTTGAGCAAAATACCAAGGCTATAGCCTTACTTTTTGGCCAAAAATGGCTCATGTTCATCACTTTTCAATCTTCAATCAAAATCAATCAATTTCACATTTGGTCATTTTTGAGCAAAATACCAAGGCTATAGCCTTACTTTTTGGCCAAAAATGGCTCATTTTCATCACTTTTCAATGTGCAATCAAAATCAATCAATTTCAATTTCGGTCATTTGTCGCTCATTTTTGGCCACAATACCAAGGCTATAGCCTTACTTTTTGGCCAAAATTGGCTCATTTTCATCACTTTTCAATGTGCAATCAAAATCAATCAATTTCAATTTCGGTCATTTTTCGCTCATTTTTGGCCAAAATACCAAGGCTATAGCCTTACTTTTTGGCCAAAATTGGCTCATTTTCATCACTTTTCAATGTGCAATCGAAATCAATCAATTTCAAATTTGGTCATTTTTGAGCAAAATACCAAGGCTATAGCCTTACTTTTTGGCCAAAATTGGCTCATTTTCATCACTTTTCAATGTGCAATCAAAATCAATCAATTTCAATTTCGGTCATTTGTCGCTCATTTTGGCCACAATACCAAGGCTATAGCCTTACTTTTTGGCCAAAATTGGCTCATTTTCATCACTTTTCAATGTGCAATCAAAATCAATCAATTTCAATTTCGGTCATTTTTCGCTCATTTTTGGCCCAAAATACCAAGGCTATAGCCTTACTTTTTGGCCAAAATGGCTCATTTTCATCACTTTTCAATGTGCAATCAAAATCAATCAATTTCAATTTCGGTCATTTTTCGCTCATGTTTGGCCAAAATACCAAGGCTATAGCTTACTTTTTGGCCAAACTTGGCTCATTTTCATCACTTTTCAATGTGCAATCAAAATCAATCAATTTCAATTTCGGTCATTTTTCGCTCATTTTTGGCCAAAATACCAAGGCTATAGCCTTACTTTTTGGCCAAAATTGGCTCATTTTCATCACTTTTCAATGTGCAATCAAAATCAATCAATTTCAATTTCGGTCATTTTTCGCTCATTTTTGGCCAAAATACCAAGGCTATAGCCTTACTTTTTGGCCAAAAATGGCTCATTTTCATCACTTTTCAATCTTCAATCAAAATCAATCAATTTCAAATGTGGTCATTTTTGAGCAAAATACCAAGGCTATAGCCTTACTTTTTGGCCAAAAATGGCTCATTTTCATCACTTGTCAATCTTCAATCAAAATCAATCAATTTCAAATTTGGTCATTTTTGAGCAAAATACCAAGGCTATAGCCTTACTTTTTGGCCAAAAATGGCTCATTTTCATCACTTTTCAATGTGCAATCAAAATCAATCAATTTCAAATTTGGTCATTTTTGAGCAAAATACCAAAGCTATAGCCTTACTTTTTGGCCAAAAATGGCTCATTTTCATCACTTT
Source organism: Mastigias papua (assembly GCA_964019165.1). Classification (NCBI taxonomy): domain Eukaryota; kingdom Metazoa; phylum Cnidaria; class Scyphozoa; order Rhizostomeae; family Mastigiidae; genus Mastigias; species Mastigias papua. The sequence continues at coordinate 1,357,244 of OZ025275.1, read as the reverse complement.
TCAATGTGCAATCAAAATCAATCAATTTCAATTTCGGTCATTTGTCGCTCATGTTTGGCCAAAATACCAAGGCTATAGCCTTACTTTTTGGCCAAAATTGGCTCATTTTCATCACTTTTCAATGTGCAATCAAAATCAATCAATTTCAATTTCGGTCATTTTTCGCTCATTTTTGGCCAAAATACCAAGGCTATAGCCTTACTTTTTGGCCAAAATTGGCTCATTTTCATCACTTTTCAATGTGCAATCAAAATCAATCAATTTCAATTTCGGTCATTTTTCGCTCATTTTTGGCCAAAATACCAAGGCTATAGCCTTACTTTTTGGCCAAAATTGGCTCATTTTCATCACTTTTCAATGTGCAATCAAAATCAATCAATTTCAATTTCGGTCAATTTTCGCTCATTTTTGGCCAAAATACCAAGGCTATAGCCTTACTTTTTGGCCAAAATTGGCTCATTTTCATCACTTTTCAATGTGCAATCAAAATCAATCAATTTCAATTTCGGTCATTTTTCGCTCATTTTTGGCCAAAATACCAAGGCTATAGCCTTACTTTTTGGCCAAAATTGGCTCATTTTCATCACTTTTCAATGTGCAATCAAAATCAATCAATTTCAATTTCGGTCATTTTTCGCTCATTTTTGGCCAAAATACCAAGGCTATAGCCTTACTTTTTGGCCAAAATTGGCTCATTTTCATCACTTTTCAATGTGCAATCAAAATCAATCAATTTCAATTTCGGTCATTTTTCGCTCATTTTTGGCCAAAATACCAAGGCTATAGCCTTACTTTTTGGCCAAAATTGGCTCATTTTCATCACTTTTCAATGTGCAATCAAAATCAATCAATTTCAATTTCGGTCATTTGTCGCTCATTTTTGGCCACAATACCAAGGCTATAGCCTTACTTTTTGGCCAAAATTGGCTCATTTTCATCACTTTTCAATGTGCAATCAAAATCAATCAATTTCAATTTCGGTCATTTTTCGCTCATTTTTGGCCAAAATACCAAGGCTATAGCCTTACTTTTTGGCCAAAAATGGCTCATTTTCATCACTTTTCAATGTGCAATCAAAATCAATCAATTTCAATTTCGGTCATTTTTCGCTCATGTTTGGCCAAAATACCAAGGCTATAGCCTTACTTTTTGGCCAAAATTGGCTCATTTTCATCACTTTTCAATGTGCAATCAAAATCAATCAATTTCAATTTCGGTCATTTTTCGCTCATGTTTGGCCAAAATACCAAGGCTATAGCCTTACTTTTTGGCCAAAATTGGCTCATTTTCATCACTTTTCAATGTGCAATCAAAATCAATCAATTTCAATTTCGGTCATTTTTCGCTCATTTTTGGCCAAAATACCAAGGCTATAGCCTTACTTTTTGGCCAAAAATGGCTCATTTTCATCACTTTTCAATCTTCAATCAAAATCAATCAATTTCAAATGTGGTCATTTTTGAGCAAAATACCAAGGCTATAGCCTTACTTTTTGGCCAAAAATGGCTCATTTTCATCACTTGTCAATCTTCAATCAAAATCAATCAATTTCAAATTTGGTCATTTTTGAGCAAAATACCAAGGCTATAGCCTTACTTTTTGGCCAAAAATGGCTCATTTTCATCACTTTTCAATCTTCAATCAAAATCAATCAATTTCAATTTCGGTCATTTTTCGTTCATTTTTGGCCAAAATACCAAGGCTATAGCCTTACTTTTTGGCCAAAATTGGCTCATTTTCATCACTTTTCAATGTGCAATCAAAATCAATCAATTTCAAATTTGGTCATTTTTGAGCAAAATACCAAGGCTATAGCCTTACTTTTTGGCCAAAAATGGCTCATTTTCATCACTTTTCAATGTGCAATCAAAATCAATCAATTTCAATTTCGGTCATTTTTCGCTCATTTTTGGCCAAAATACCAAGGCTATAGCCTTACTTTTTGGCCAAAATTGGCTCATTTTCATCACTTTTCAATGTGCAATCGAAATCAATCAATTTCAAATTTGGTCATTTTTGAGCAAAATACCAAGGCTATAGCCTTACTTTTTGGCCAAAATTGGCTCATTTTCATCACTTTTCAATGTGCAATCAAAATCAATCAATTTCAATTTCGGTCATTTGTCGCTCATTTTTGGCCACAATACCAAGGCTATAGCCTTACTTTTTGGCCAAAATTGGCTCATTTTCATCACTTTTCAATGTGCAATCAAAATCAATCAATTTCAATTTCGGTCATTTTTCGCTCATTTTTGGCCAAAATACCAAGGCTATAGCCTTACTTTTTGGCCAAAATGGCTCATTTTCATCACTTTTCAATGTGCAATCAAAATCAATCAATTTCAATTTCGGTCATTTTTCGCTCATGTTTGGCCAAAATACCAAGGCTATAGCCTTACTTTTTGGCCAAACTTGGCTCATTTTCATCACTTTTCAATGTGCAATCAAAATCAATCAATTTCAATTTCGGTCATTTTTCGCTCATTTTTGGCCAAAATACCAAGGCTATAGCCTTACTTTTTGGCCAAAATTGGCTCATTTTCATCACTTTTCAATGTGCAATCAAAATCAATCAATTTCAATTTCGGTCATTTTTCGCTCATTTTTGGCCAAAATACCAAGGCTATAGCCTTACTTTTTGGCCAAAAATGGCTCATTTTCATCACTTTTCAATCTTCAATCAAAATCAATCAATTTCAAATGTGGTCATTTTTGAGCAAAATACCAAGGCTATAGCCTTACTTTTTGGCCAAAAATGGCTCATTTTCATCACTTGTCAATCTTCAATCAAAATCAATCAATTTCAAATTTGGTCATTTTTGAGCAAAATACCAAGGCTATAGCCTTACTTTTTGGCCAAAAATGGCTCATTTTCATCACTTTTCAATGTGCAATCAAAATCAATCAATTTCAAATTTGGTCATTTTTGAGCAAAATACCAAAGCTATAGCCTTACTTTTTGGCCAAAAATGGCTCATTTTCATCACTTTTCAATGTGCAATCAAAATCAATCAATTTCAATTTCGGTCATTTGTCGCTCATGTTTGGCCAAAATACCAAGGCTATAGCCTTACTTTTTGGCCAAAATTGGCTCATTTTCATCACTTTTCAATGTGCAATCAAAATCAATCAATTTCAATTTCGGTCATTTTTCGCTCATTTTTGGCCAAACTACCAAGGCTATAGCCTTACTTTTTGGCCAAAATTGGCTCATTTTCATCACTTTTCAATGTGCAATCAAAATCAATCAATTTCAATTTCGGTCATTTTTCGCTCATTTTTGGCCAAAATACCAAGGCTATAGCCTTACTTTTTGGCCAAAATTGGCTCATTTTCATCACTTTTCAATGTGCAATCAAAATCAATCAATTTCAATTTCGGTCAATTTTCGCTCATTTTTGGCCAAAATACCAAGGCTATAGCCTTACTTTTTGGCCAAAATTGGCTCATTTTCATCACTTTTCAATGTGCAATCAAAATCAATCAATTTCAATTTCGGTCATTTTTCGCTCATTTTTGGCCAAAATACCAAGGCTATAGCCTTACTTTTTGGCCAAAATTGGCTCATTTTCATCACTTTTCAATGTGCAATCAAAATCAATCAATTTCAATTTCGGTCATTTTTCGCTCATTTTTGGCCAAAATACCAAGGCTATAGCCTTACTTTTTGGCCAAAATTGGCTCATTTTCATCACTTTTCAATGTGCAATCAAAATCAATCAATTTCAATTTCGGTCATTTTTCGCTCATTTTTGGCCAAAATACCAAGGCTATAGCCTTACTTTTTGGCCAAAATTGGCTCATTTTCATCACTTTTCAATGTGCAATCAAAATCAATCAATTTCAATTTCGGTCATTTGTCGCTCATTTTTGGCCACAATACCAAGGCTATAGCCTTACTTTTTGGCCAAAATTGGCTCATTTTCATCACTTTTCAATGTGCAATCAAAATCAATCAATTTCAATTTCGGTCATTTTTCGCTCATTTTTGGCCAAAATACCAAGGCTATAGCCTTACTTTTTGGCCAAAAATGGCTCATTTTCATCACTTTTCAATCTTCAATCAAAATCAATCAATTTCAAATGTGGTCATTTTTGAGCAAAATACCAAGGCTATAGCCTTACTTTTTGGCCAAAAATGGCTCATTTTCATCACTTGTCAATCTTCAATCAAAATCAATCAATTTCAAATTTGGTCATTTTTGAGCAAAATACCAAGGCTATAGCCTTACTTTTTGGCCAAAAATGGCTCATTTTCATCACTTTTCAATCTTCAATCAAAATCAATCAATTTCAATTTCGGTCATTTTTCGTTCATTTTTGGCCAAAATACCAAGGCTATAGCCTTACTTTTTGGCCAAAATTGGCTCATTTTCATCACTTTTCAATGTGCAATCAAAATCAATCAATTTCAAATTTGGTCATTTTTGAGCAAAATACCAAGGCTATAGCCTTACTTTTTGGCCAAAAATGGCTCATTTTCATCACTTTTCAATGTGCAATCAAAATCAATCAATTTCAATTTCGGTCATTTTTCGCTCATTTTTGGCCAAAATACCAAGGCTATAGCCTTACTTTTTGGCCAAAATTGGCTCATTTTCATCACTTTTCAATGTGCAATCGAAATCAATCAATTTCAAATTTGGTCATTTTTGAGCAAAATACCAAGGCTATAGCCTTACTTTTTGGCCAAAATTGGCTCATTTTCATCACTTTTCAATGTGCAATCAAAATCAATCAATTTCAATTTCGGTCATTTGTCGCTCATTTTTGGCCACAATACCAAGGCTATAGCCTTACTTTTTGGCCAAAATTGGCTCATTTTCATCACTTTTCAATGTGCAATCAAAATCAATCAATTTCAATTTCGGTCATTTTTCGCTCATTTTTGGCCAAAATACCAAGGCTATAGCCTTACTTTTTGGCCAAAATGGCTCATTTTCATCACTTTTCAATGTGCAATCAAAATCAATCAATTTCAATTTCGGTCATTTTTCGCTCATGTTTGGCCAAAATACCAAGGCTATAGCCTTACTTTTTGGCCAAACTTGGCTCATTTTCATCACTTTTCAATGTGCAATCAAAATCAATCAATTTCAATTTCGGTCATTTTTCGCTCATTTTTGGCCAAAATACCAAGGCTATAGCCTTACTTTTTGGCCAAAATTGGCTCATTTTCATCACTTTTCAATGTGCAATCAAAATCAATCAATTTCAATTTCGGTCATTTTTCGCTCATTTTTGGCCAAAATACCAAGGCTATAGCCTTACTTTTTGGCCAAAAATGGCTCATTTTCATCACTTTTCAATCTTCAATCAAAATCAATCAATTTCAAATGTGGTCATTTTTGAGCAAAATACCAAGGCTATAGCCTTACTTTTTGGCCAAAAATGGCTCATTTTCATCACTTGTCAATCTTCAATCAAAATCAATCAATTTCAAATTTGGTCATTTTTGAGCAAAATACCAAGGCTATAGCCTTACTTTTTGGCCAAAAATGGCTCATTTTCATCACTTTTCAATGTGCAATCAAAATCAATCAATTTCAAATTTGGTCATTTTTGAGCAAAATACCAAAGCTATAGCCTTACTTTTTGGCCAAAAATGGCTCATTTTCATCACTTTTCAATGTGCAATCAAAATCAATCAATTTCAATTTCGGTCATTTGTCGCTCATGTTTGGCCAAAATACCAAGGCTATAGCCTTACTTTTTGGCCAAAATTGGCTCATTTTCATCACTTTTCAATGTGCAATCAAAATCAATCAATTTCAATTTCGGTCATTTTTCGCTCATTTTTGGCCAAACTACCAAGGCTATAGCCTTACTTTTTGGCCAAAATTGGCTCATTTTCATCACTTTTCAATGTGCAATCAAAATCAATCAATTTCAATTTCGGTCATTTTTCGCTCATTTTTGGCCAAAATACCAAGGCTATAGCCTTACTTTTTGGCCAAAATTGGCTCATTTTCATCACTTTTCAATGTGCAATCAAAATCAATCAATTTCAATTTCGGTCAATTTTCGCTCATTTTTGGCCAAAATACCAAGGCTATAGCCTTACTTTTTGGCCAAAATTGGCTCATTTTCATCACTTTTCAATGTGCAATCAAAATCAATCAATTTCAATTTCGGTCATTTTTCGCTCATTTTTGGCCAAAATACCAAGGCTATAGCCTTACTTTTTGGCCAAAATTGGCTCATTTTCATCACTTTTCAATGTGCAATCAAAATCAATCAATTTCAATTTCGGTCATTTTTCGCTCATTTTTGGCCAAAATACCAAGGCTATAGCCTTACTTTTTGGCCAAAATTGGCTCATTTTCATCACTTTTCAATGTGCAATCAAAATCAATCAATTTCAATTTCGGTCATTTTTCGCTCATTTTTGGCCAAAATACCAAGGCTATAGCCTTACTTTTTGGCCAAAATTGGCTCATTTTCATCACTTTTCAATGTGCAATCAAAATCAATCAATTTCAATTTCGGTCATTTGTCGCTCATTTTTGGCCACAATACCAAGGCTATAGCCTTACTTTTTGGCCAAAATTGGCTCATTTTCATCACTTTTCAATGTGCAATCAAAATCAATCAATTTCAATTTCGGTCATTTTTCGCTCATTTTTGGCCAAAATACCAAGGCTATAGCCTTACTTTTTGGCCAAAAATGGCTCATTTTCATCACTTTTCAATGTGCAATCAAAATCAATCAATTTCAATTTCGGTCATTTTTCGCTCATGTTTGGCCAAAATACCAAGGCTATAGCCTTACTTTTTGGCCAAAATTGGCTCATTTTCATCACTTTTCAATGTGCAATCAAAATCAATCAATTTCAATTTCGGTCATTTTTCGCTCATGTTTGGCCAAAATACCAAGGCTATAGCCTTACTTTTTGGCCAAAATTGGCTCATTTTCATCACTTTTCAATGTGCAATCAAAATCAATCAATTTCAATTTCGGTCATTTTTCGCTCATTTTTGGCCAAAATACCAAGGCTATAGCCTTACTTTTTGGCCAAAAATGGCTCATTTTCATCACTTTTCAATCTTCAATCAAAATCAATCAATTTCAAATGTGGTCATTTTTGAGCAAAATACCAAGGCTATAGCCTTACTTTTTGGCCAAAAATGGCTCATTTTCATCACTTGTCAATCTTCAATCAAAATCAATCAATTTCAAATTTGGTCATTTTTGAGCAAAATACCAAGGCTATAGCCTTACTTTTTGGCCAAAATTGGCTCATTTTCATCACTTTTCAATGTGCAATCAAAATCAATCAATTTCAATTTCGGTCATTTTTCGCTCATTTTTGGCCAAAATACCAAGGCTATAGCCTTACTTTTTGGCCAAAATTGGCTCATTTTCATCACTTTTCAATGTGCAATCAAAATCAATCAATTTCAATTTCGGTCATTTTTCGCTTATGTTTGGCCAAAATACCAAGGCTATAGCCTTACTTTTTGGCCAAAATTGGCTCATTTTCATCACTTTTCAATCTTCAATCAAAATCAATCAATTTCAAATTTGGTCATTTTTGAGCAAAATACCAAGGCTATAGCCTTACTTTTTGGCCAAAAATGGCTCATTTTCATCACTTTTCAATGTGCAATCAAAATCAATCAATTTCAATTTCGGTCATTTTTCGCTCATTTTTGGCCAAAATACCAAGGCTATAGCCTTACTTTTTGGCCAAAATTGGCTCATTTTCATCACTTTTCAATGTGCAATCAAAATCAATCAATTTCAATTTCGGTCATTTGTCGCTCATTTTTGGCCAAAATACCAAGGCTATAGCCTTACTTTTTGGCCAAAATTGGCTCATTTTCATCACTTTTCAATGTGCAATCAAAATCAATCAATTTCAATTTCGGTCATTTTTCGCTCATTTTTGGCCAAAATACCAAGGCTATAGCCTTACTTTTTGGCCAAAATTGGCTCATTTTCATCACTTTTCAATGTGCAATCAAAATCAATCAATTTCAATTTCGGTCATTTTTCGCTCATGTTTGGCCAAAATACCAAGGCTATAGCCTTACTTTTTGGCCAAAATTGGCTCATTTTCATCACTTTTCAATGTGCAATCAAAATCAATCAATTTCAATTTCGGTCATTTTTCGCTCATTTTTGGCCAAAATACCAAGGCTATAGCCTTACTTTTTGGCCAAAATTGGCTCATTTTCATCACTTTTCAATGTGCAATCAAAATCAATCAATTTCAATTTCGGTCATTTTTCGCTCATGTTTGGCCAAAATACCAAGGCTATAGCCTTACTTTTTGGCCAAAATTGGCTCATTTTCATCACTTTTCAATGTGCGATCAAAATCAATCAATTTCAATTTCGGTCATTTTTCGCTCATTTTTGGCCAAAATACCAAGGCTATAGCCTTACTTTTTGGCCAAAATTGGCTCATTTTCATCACTTTTCAATGTGCAATCAAAATCAATCAATTTCAATTTCGGTCATTTTTCGCTCATTTTTGGCCAAAATACCAAGGCTATAGCCTTACTTTTTGGCCAAAATTGGCTCATTTTCATCACTTTTCAATGTGCGATCAAAATCAATCAATGTCAATTTCGGTCATTTTTCGCTCATTTTTGGCCAAAATACCAAGGCTATAGCCTTACTTTTTGGCCAAAATTGGCTCATTTTCATCACTTTTCAATGTGCAATCAAAATCAATCAATTTCAATTTCGGTCATTTTTCGCTCATTTTTGGCCAAAATACCAAGGCTATAGCCTTACTTTTTGGCCAAAATTGGCTCATTTTCATCACTTTTCAATGTGCAATCAAAATCAATCAATTTCAATTTCGGTCATTTTTCGCTCATTTTTGGCCAAAATACCAAGGCTATAGCCTTACTTTTTGGCCAAAATTGGCTCATTTTCATCACTTTTCAATGTGCAATCAAAATCAATCAATTTCAATTTCGGTCATTTTTCGCTCATTTTTGGCCAAAATACCAAGGCTATAGCCTTACTTTTTGGCCAAAATTGGCTCATTTTCATCACTTTTCAATGTGCAATCAAAATCAATCAATTTCAATTTCGATCATTTTTCGCTCAGTTTTGGCCAAAATACCAAGGCTATAGCCTTACTTTTTGGCCAAAATTGGCTCATTTTCATCACTTTTCAATGTGCAATCAAAATCAATCAATTTCAATTTCGGTCATTTTTCGCTCATTTTTGGCCAAAATACCAAGGCTATAGCCTTACTTTTTGGCCAAAATTGGCTCATTTTCATCACTTTTCAATGTGCAATCAAAATCAATCAATTTCAATTTCGATCATTTTTCGCTCAGTTTTGGCCAAAATACCAAGGCTATAGCCTTACTTTTTGGCCAAAATTGGCTCATTTTCATCACTTTTCAATGTGCAATCAAAATCAATCAATTTCAATTTCGGTCATTTTTCGCTCATTTTTGGCCAAAATACCAAGGCTATAGCCTTACTTTTTGGCCAAAATTGGCTCATTTTCATCACTTTTCAATGTGCAATCAAAATCAATCAATTTCAATGTCTGTCATGGTTGGAGGTCTCCTCGTTGTAATTGGTGGGAATAAAGTGACACTGCCCGTTAGTTGATAGCGATTCATTTGCAATGATTAAGAAGTGGGGCATATGTTGATGAGTTGTGGCAAACTGTCCAACCAGGCTCTAGCAGTGAATAACAGGCTCAGCGGATGAGACTACAGCTCTGTCAAGTAACTGGTGGGGTATCAGAGTGGATTGAGTGTAGCCGACTCAATCACCTCTGTTAAACAATTGAAATGGCGGTCGACGGGCCCCAGAGTCAATCTCAGGCACCGTGAGGGGCGTAACGAGAATAATTTTTTGTTGAAACCTCATGATATTAATGCAATCTAAGTATACAATCATACACCTCACTATATTAAGGCAGTGCATAATTGGCAAGTCTGCAACTTAAAAAAAAAAAAAGAAAAGAAAAAAAAAACAATAATACAAAACAAAACAAAAACAAAAAAAACAAAAATTCTCAAATTGAAGTAAAGTAATAGCAATAGTAACTGTAATACTAAGGTAGTAAAGTCATAGTCAATAGTCCAGTAAATTAGGGTTAGTCCAAGGTTTATTTCGTCTACAGAAGATATAATAAGTACAACGTACTGCAATATTAATTGTTTTAGATAGGATTTTATGTTTGGTAGTATCATCGAAGTTTAAGTCTCTGAGCATAGATGGAAAGGACTCAGAAGACGTTCCAAGTATTCCGAGAGCACTCATGGAGAGATTTATAAGTTTCACAGTAGAATAAGAATTTTGGAGGTCAGCAATAAGAGGGAGATATTTAGTAGCCTTACGGTCACTATTTATCTGTATATTTGATTCAAAGCCAACAGTGACTTCTAGCAGGTAAACGCATGAACTGTTACTTACTAAGACTAGGTCTGGACGAAGAGAATCACCAGTTATCAAAGAAGGAGATGGAAAAAAGGGAAGATCTGCATATAATGTGCTATTGACTACTGATGAGAGAGTTTTCGCAAGATGTAAAAGGACGGAATTATGACGCCAGGTATATCTACCATCTTGAAGATAGGATTTGCAACTGGAAACAACATGTTGAAGAGTCTCAGATTGGAAGCAGAAAGAGCATGCAGATGTGGGGGAGAGGGACCATTTGCATAGATTCTTCTTAGTAGGAAGAGTATTGTTGATATACTTAACTATAAAGTTAAAGATGTTTCTAGGCATATTGCAATGAACCTTAGTCCAAAGATGACGAGTATGCTTACTTCCTTGAAGGAGTATAGAGGAAAGGACGAAGCCTTGTGACTTTAGTTCATGGCGGATACGATCTTCATTGTCATCTCGAATAGCAGTTAAAACTTGTTTTGTATTGCGATATTGATCATATTGTATATTGCAGCCAGAGCTAGTCAGGGACCAAAGAGCATTTATATCAGTGTTTGGAGATGACTTAAGTGCATTTCTCATAACTACTTGGCATTGAGCAAATTTTGTGGATGGAAGAATGAGGCTTATACCATATTCGATTTCGATAATAATAATAATAATAATAATGATAATAATAATAATAATAATAAAAGGCACCTGGACCTGATGGGGTGCAGGGTTACTGGTTAAAAAATCTTCCCTCACTCCATGACAGGATTGTAGGACAAATGAATTATATGATTAACAACACCAAAAACATACCTGATTGGTTGACTAAAGGAAGAACTGTACTTTGTCAGAAAGACTCACAGAAAGGCAATGCAGTTGATAATTTTAGACCTATATCTTGTTTACCCCTTATGTGGAAGTTGATGACAGGTATCATATCTGATGTTTGGTATGAATTCATTGTTGAGAGTGACTACTTGCCATTAGAGCAAAAAGGTTGCAAGAAGAAAAGTCGAGGGACTAAAGACCAGCTATTGATCGATAAGGCAATTTTGAAGGATAGTAAGAAAAAGCATAGGAATTTGGCTATGGCATGGGTTGATTATAGGAAAGCCTACGATATGGTACCACATTCCTGGATTATAGAGAGCTTAAAGTTGGCCCAAGTAGCACCGAATATAATTGAGTTTATTGAAAAGTCAATGACCAACTGGAAGACAGATTTAACTTCTTGTGGGAAAATTTTAGGAACAGTTAATATAAGAAGGGGTATCTTTCAAGGTGATAGTCTTTCTCCCCTTATATTTATTTTGTGTATAGTACCTATGACTAAGATCCTGAGACATATGAGAGCTGGATATATGCTAGACAATGTTAAAATTAATCATTTATTATTTATGGATGACTTGAAAGTATTTGGAAAGAATGAGAAGGAAATAGATAGCTTGATAAAAACTGTGGAGGTATTCAGTAGCGATATTGGTATGGAATTCGGAATTAAAAAATGTGGTGTAGTATGCATGAAAAGAGGAAAGTTGAGTAAAGCAGAAGGACTAAGACTTCGTAGTGGAGAGATGATTAAAGAAGTTACCGAGGAAGGATATAAATATCTTGGAATATTAGAATTGGATAAAGTCAAAGAACAGGAAATGAAACAGGAATTTAGAGCAGAGTATATGCGTAGACTGAAACTAATTATGAAATCGAAGTTACATGGTAGGAATAAAATTAAAGCAATCAATACATGGGCGATATCGTTATTGAGATATGGAGCAGGTATAATTGAATGGACAAAAGAAGAACTACAAAAGATGGATAGAAAAACAAGAAAGGTTATGACCATAAATAAAGAATTTCATCCTAAAAGTGATACAGCTAGACTTTATGTTTCAAGAAAGAAAGGCGGCAGAGGTCTCATCAGTTGTGAACAATGCGTAGGAACAGAGGTAAATAGTTTAAGATGGTACATAGAGAAAAGTAATGAAGAAATGCTAGCAAGTGTAAATAAACACCAGATCCTGCGAAATGATGAAGCTGTTGAGCCAAAACAATACAAAGACAATAGAAAGCAAATAGTTGAAGCTGCTTGGAAAGACAAAGAAATGCATGGCCAGTTTGTCAGAGAACTTCAGGGAGTTGATTGGGACAAGACATGGCAGTGGCTATTGAAGGGTGACCTGAAAGGTTGCACAGAGGCACTTATTTGCAGTGCTCAAGAACAGGCGTTAAGAACGAATTATACTAAGTTCCATATTGACAAAACGGCTGATTCACCTTTATGTAGGATGTGTGGTGAAAGGGGTGAGAGTATTTACCATCTAATTAGTGAATGTGGGAAGTTAGCACAGCGTGAGTACAAGCGACGGCACGATGATGTTGCACGATATGTTCATTGGCAGCTTTGTCAAAATGTGGGAATAGAGTCGTGTGACAAGTGGTACGAACACAAGCCAGAATGTGTAATGGAAAATAATGACTATAAGATCTACTGGGACTTTATGATACAGTGTGATCGGATGATAGAGGCAAGGAAACCTGACGTTGTGCTAATTGCAAAAAGGACGAAAGATGTAAGAATAATAGATATAGCAATTCCAGGAGATAAAAGAGTTAAGGATAAGGAGATAGAAAAGCTAGAAAAATACCAGATGCTGAAAGAAGAAGTAAGAAGATTGTGGAAAATGAAAACTGTTACTGTATTACCTATTGTGATTGGTGCGTTAGGAGCTGTGTCACAAAGATTTACTGGATATGTCAATAAGGTTGGAGCAAACATCAGGCTGGAGATAATGCAAAAAACTGCACTCTTAGGGACCGCAAGATTGCTAAGGAAAGTCCTGTCTCTTTAGGGAAACATATTGAAGACCACCGTGGGACCTTTGGTGACTTGTTGTCCCCTGCTCTCATGGAATAGAAAGCCGGACACATGACGTCTGAGATGGCAAACATAAACTATAATAATAATAAGTCCCCCGCGACCTTGAAATACCGGGTTGGCGTCCGGCGGGGGATAGTCTGCCTCATGGGTAGGAGGGACTCTTTAGCCTTGGTTGGCAGCCCCCCTAGAGATGGTGTCTCAATAAAAATACCGGTGGTTGTGGCACCTCATCACCACTACCCTCAAATGAGTGTAATGACTACAATAAATTTCCCAATAACGGCGTAAATGAGACCAGATCACAGTGTGAAGGCCTCTCGCCCGGCAGGTGTCCCATGGAGGAGCAGCGTGGGCCCGGTCGTCATCCTGCTACTGCTCCAAGGATCCAAAGAAGGAAATGGTGTCAATATGATAACAGGGTAGTTATGGAATGCTACTACCAGAGTGAACCAAAGCGGAATGGATATCGGAAAAGAATGCATAAGTGTTGGGTAGATAAAGGTATGTTTCCTGTAACTGAGCAGAGACTACTGGACCAGAAAAACAATATCATAAAGAGAAACTGGGTGACTGATCTTGAACTTGAAGAGATGAGAAGAAATATAGAGGCATTAGAACAAGGAACCATGCTTGAAGCAGCTGAAGCTGATGCAAGGGAAACTTGCAACATAGAGTTACCAGATAGATCTAGTGAAAATGAGGAAATCGATAATAGTAATGAGAGCAATGTAAATGTAAATGAAGAAGAAAAGATACTAATCAAGAGACTGAAAGACATCTTATCTAACAATGAAAGAGAGAGATTACGATCTTTGAGAGGAGTAGAAAAGGGAAGATTACAATCTGTAGTTCAAAAGGTTGATACTGTACTTGGAAAAATGAAGACGGATAATATCACTGACACAAATAACTTGATATATGCAGGTGCAGTGTTAGCTCAAGAGTTGCTAGGATTGAGGAAGACCTACCAGAGTGCAAAAAGGGAGCCATGGTGGAAACGAAGACTTGAAGGACGAGTGAAGGAATTGTGCAAAGATCTTAGTCGTGTAAATATTATGATGGACGGAGAGAAAATTAAGCAAAGACACAGGACCTACCTTCAGGAAAAATATAAAATAAAACAGAAGGGAATTGCCACTGTAAAGGAAGAAATATCACAAAGAATAAAAGCAACAGTAGGAAAAATAAAGCGGTACAGCAATAGGATCAACCAATATCAACAGAATAGGACATTTCGGAACAATCAAGGTAAATTCTACCAAGACTTAAATAGGGGTGGAAAGCATGTGCAGAATGATGTACCAGATTTAGAAGCAGCGAAGAAATTTTGGGAAGGAATTTGGGGAGCCGAGAAAGTCCACAATGACTCAGCTGAATGGCTTGAGCAATTTAGAAATGAAATGAAGAGACAGAGAGTAGAGCAAGGAGTGGTGAACATCACAGACAACAAAATACAGCACGTACTGAAAAAAATACCCAACTGGAAAGCACCAGGCCCAGATGGGGTACAAGGATTCTGGGTGAAAAACTTCAGAAGCATGCACAAACCCCTTAGAAAACACCTAGAACAGTGCCTAGAAGTAGGTACACCTAACTGGATGACTAAAGGGAGGACAATTCTAATCCAGAAAGACAAGAAACAAGGAAACGCTGCCAACAACTACAGGCCAATAACCTGCCTGCCAATACTTTGGAAATTGCTGACAGGGGTAATTGCCAATGAACTGTACGAATACCTAGAGTCAAATTCAATGTTGCCTGAAGAGCAGAAGGGCTGTAGGAGAAAAACACGAGGCACACACGATTTGTTATATATAGATAGAATGGTATTAAAGGAGGTTAAACAGAGGAAAAAAGGGCTTGCAATGGGGTGGATAGATTATCGCAAAGCTTATGACATGATTGCACATTCATGGATTTTGGAGAGCCTAAAGGGTTTGGGAGTGAATAGACAGATAAGGGAGTTCCTCCAAGAAAGTATGAAAACATGGCGAGTGGAATTAACATGTGGTGAGCAAATTCTCGGAGAAGTGAAGATCAATAGAGGAATCTTCCAAGGAGATACATTATCACCTTTATTGTTTGTGACTGCATTGATCCCATTGACCCATATCTTGAGGAAGTCAAAGGCCGGATATGAATTTTCTAAGACCAAAGTGAAAGTTAATCATCTTCTGTATATGGATGACTTAAAGTTGTATGCGAAGAATGAAAAATCACTAGATTCTTTACTTCAAACTGTTAGGATCTTCAGCAAAGATATTGGAATGGAATTTGGAATTGACAAGTGTGCCATGCTATCTCTGAAGAGAGGAAATATAGTTGCGTCAGATGGAATTAAGTTACCAGACAAGTCTTTAATTAAGTCAATGAAGGAGGGAGAAAGCTACAAATATTTGGGAATTCTTCAAACAGATCGCATATGGCACAAAGAAATGAAAATTGAGGTTGGAAGGGAGTATAAGAGAAGAGTACGAAAACTTCTAGAAACAAAGTTAAATGGAGGTAATCTTGTAAAAGGCATTAACACTTGGGCAATATCTTTGTTGAGATATTCAGCTGCATTTTTAGATTGGACAAAAGCTGAGGTGGAACAACTAGACAGACGAACAAGGAAGCTAATGACAATGCACAATGCCTTACATCCCAAAAGTAACGTTGATAGGTTATATTTGCCCCGGAAAGATGGAGGAAGAGGCCTGTTGGGAGTAGAGGATACAGTACATATAGCAACAGCTTCATTACAAAGGTATGTTAGGAAGAGTACAGAGAAACTGCTAAGTTCACTTGCTACCATAGAAGGTGATGAAGTTATTGAGCCAGACAGTGATCTGAAACAACAAAAGAGGATGGAAAGGAAAGAAAGCTGGAAAGAAAAAGCACTACATGGCCAATTTTTAAGACAGACTGATGAAATTGCTGGGGATGCCAGGTGGCTATGGCTAAAGCACGGAAACTTGAAGAGGGAAACAGAGTCCTTAATTCTTGCAGCACAGGAACAAGCAATCCGTACAAATGCAATCAAAGCATACATTGATAAAAGCCAAGAGCAAAGTAAAAGCAGGAAGTGTGGAGAAAGGGATGAGACAGTGAACCATTTGGTTAGTGAGTGTAGTAAGATGGCGCAAAGGGAGTACAAAAGAAGGCATGATTGGGTTGCCAGGAGAGTACATTGGGAGGTTTGTAGGATGTATGGCATCGAGGTAAAAGATAAATGGTGTGAGCATGATACTGCTCCAGTAACAGAAAATGAAAGGTGTAAAATTCTATGGGATTTTAATATACAGACGGACCATATCATTCAAGCAAGACGTCCAGATATGATAGTCATTAACAAAAAAGACAACGCGGCTCAGGTAATAGACTTTGCTGTCCCACATGACAGCAGGGTGGACAGTAAAGAAATTGAGAAGATCGAGAAATACCAAGATCTAGTAAGAGAATTGAAAAAGCTGTGGGACATGAAGATAGTGGTTATTCCGATAGTAATAGGAGCATTAGGAACTACCCCAAAGACGCTACCAAAACGACTGAAGGACATTGGCATCAAAAGTAACATCGGTGAATTGCAGAAAACTGTTATCTTAAATACTGCAAGGATTCTTAGGAAGGTTCTGGAGGTTTGATCAGTCTTGTTGACGTCAAACCTATAGGAAACTTATCCATTGATTAGAAAAATGTGCGATATCTTTTACAATAATAATAATAATAATAACTAATTTATTTACTGTTGGTAAAAAACGTATTTTAAAAATAAACTAATATACACCAACTATTTAATTACAATATTTTTATTTACAAATAATACAGGTACAATTTTCTACCTTCCAGTTTTTGATCATTGTTTTAAATCCTTTAATATTTTGAGCCGATTTTATGCTGTCTTAAAGAGTGTTCCAAAGTATACTACCTCTAAACGATAGGGAGCTTTGTCCATACGAGGATGTTTTTACTTTTGGTATCTGGAGGAGAAGAAGAACAAGAACAAGAAGAAGATGATGATGATGATGATGATGATGATGATGTTGATGATGATGATGGCAGCAAGAGTTTATAAAGCAGATAGAAAACAATGTAAGATATATTGTAGATTGATCACAGTTGCAAATATGGCCTGGCACCAACAATCAAAATTGTGCTTATTATAATAATACTAAGTTAATCTTATGTCGCAAGGCGATAAAGAAGAAGAAGATGAAGAAGATGGTGAGGATGATGATGATGATGATGATGATGATGATGATGATGATGATGATGATGATGATGATGATGATGATGATGATGATGATGATGATGATAATGACGATGACGATGATGATAATGATGATGACGATGATGATGATAATGATGATGATGACGATGATGATGATGATGATGATGATGGCTAGCCCATGGTTGGAGACCTCCTCGTGGTGGCAAGCGGGCACAGAGAGACACTATCCTTCAGTTGATAGCGATTCATTTCGCGAAGATTCAGAATTAGGGTAGATGTTGACGACCTGTGGCAAACTGTCCAACCAGGCCCCTTCAGTGAAAAGTCAGGCACAGCAGCTTCAGGCTGCAGTTCTGATAAGTAGCTGCTAGGGAAGCAGAGTGGATTGAGTGTAGCCGACTCAATCACTTCTTCTAAACAATTTGAAGGCGACACTGACCTCCGGGTCAGCCTTGGCCCCGTAAGTGGCGTACAGGAAAAGACAGACAGACAGGCTGATAATGATGATGATGATAATGATGATGATGATAATAATAATGATGAACAGTTGTTTCAAGATGTTGAATGAAACGATAGGTGTGTCTGACCGAGACATATGCCATCAAATCACAAATATCTGTGCAGCACACACGTAATTTTAGTGTATATTGGACAATTACTGTGTGTAGTGATAAAAAGGTTTTTGTCCAGTGATAAACAGTAAATTTGTGCAGTGTGATAAAATCACGTAACTCTTCAAAACCGTATTTATATGATCTTTGTAGCAAACATTGTTTTTACTGAGATATTAGGAGCAGTATCACTAGCAATCGCTAGTCAATAATAATTCAATTTAATAGGCAGAGAGCCCTAATAATAGCCGGGAGGCTCAGAAATTTCTTCCCAAGGAACAAGCAGGGCGACGCTTCTTCAGGACCTAAGAGTACTAAGGAATTGTGCATTTAAGTTTCAAGCATCGGTTCTCCCAAATGAAACAATAGCATTTGCTTGGAGTTTTGCAGAACTATCTATTCTTTGTACCATTACGCTTGAATTCGTATCAAGCTGACACAAAACAATTCCAGGAAAAACAGGACTTGATTGTAAAACATGTAATCAACTGTCTTTATTGAGTAAATTTTGCACTTTTTTGGTGTCCTAATTTACCACAAAGCAAACTGGATGATCAAAGTATTTAATTGAAAAAAAACTGGGTTTTAAATTGATCCCTGGTAAAGTATACTTTAAACTGATAGAATCTCCATAGATCACTGAGCAGATTAACTCATGATGTAAATCAGACGATGACCGACTTTCTCTTGCTTTATCAAGAATTGTGTTGCGCCCACAAAATCTAAACCGCTAGGAAGATCGATGTCCTACAGTAAATCGATGATTGGGAAAAAATCTTATTCAGGAAATGCCATTCGTAGAAATCTGCTCTTCGATGCCAAAAAAACATAGGACCTTTACACACGAGCAAAATAAGGATATTTTTCTACGGATGGTATTACACGTTTTTTTTATAAGAAACATAGCTCAAAGCCTAGTTGTAAACGTTTCTTCATTTTCGGCCACATTTTAGTTCTAAAAATTTCTTAACAGTTCCTTAAATCAATGAAAAAATTGTAGTGATAACCAATGCAAAACAGAAAGCATTGTTTTTTGTAGTACCCATAAGGCTTAGCACATAAGCATACTATATTGGACACCTGTTAAATACGTGTAGGAAAAGAGAGGGTTTCCGAGACTGCGAAAGATGGCACAGAAATTTGTAAAGTTTCCTAATCTTTCCTTGTAGTTCTAAGAGCTTCTTCAGTTTTAGGGTGTCTAGTACTGGGTTTTTTATAAACCTATTATAAACGTGTGGTATCCCCAGCCATACGGGAAACGCATATATAATCTATTTGTTATAAATATGGTCACTGCGCAGTAAAAATATGGATTGCGCAGTAAAAATAAAGCCATTGTGCAGTAGAAATAAAGCCATTGCGTGGAAAAGACAAAATATCTGCGCTGACAAAATAATAAGTTGACTGCACAGTAGAAATAAGGTGATTGCGCGGTAGCAAAAGTAGACCATATGTCTGGAATTCACACCTACTTGCGCAGCACGCAAACGTCTAAGGAGAGTTGAAGGCACTTGTGCATAAAAAGCCCATAAATGATAAAAACAATTGAATATTCAAGTTATGTCAAATTCAATTCACACTACCTAAGCCTGAAGGGGCAGGTTTGTAAGACTTCGAGACATTTGACTAAGGGACCGGTCATCAATTCTTCCAGGGGAGGGGGGTGGAAGACATCTGGGAGGGGGGACCAAAATTTTGCAAACTCAGAGGGCGGGGGATGAAAAATAAAGAGCATTTCAAGAGATGGACTGTGGAGTTTCTTCTGAAATCCTGGAGTGGGGATCAAAATATTTACATAAATCTGAGAGGGGAGACGAAAATTCCATCAAATATATGAGAATGTCTTCCACCCCCCCCCTACACACAAGTAATCAATGACCCGTCCCTGAGTTCCCCCTTTTACTGGAGAGCACAATACTAAACTATCCAAACACTGTACCCTAGAAGTTCAGTACCTGTGCGTTGAATGTCTCGAGAATACCCTTGAATAGTTCAAACATTCCCTTCAGATATCCAGATAGCCGTATTGATTGTGAGCAAAGGTCAGGCATTCCATAAGGAAACAGCTAATGTTTGGTAATGCACAGAGGCAGCCAATCAAATTCCACTTACTACCGCATACGTTATTCATAGAACAAAAGGACAGTGTCTTGCTCCTTTGATAACATGTGACAGTTGTTCCCTGCACAATTTGAACTGGCTATGCCTGTAAGATGGAGTCATCTCCGGGAGCAGCATATAGACTGAGCACACGGAATTCATCTGAGAGAAAAGAGTCTTGTGCGGGCCCAGAGACACTGCCGAATTTGGAAGGAAGGAAATCAGCTAATGTGAGAACGGGGAAAACCGACGAGCTTCGAAGATGGTAAATATAAAAAATACGACTATATGATAAATTTTATACGATAAGAAGCATAGAACAAATGCCGAATGATGAAACGTGCCGTTTGTACTCTCAAATTAAGGTGCGTGGAAGGATCCGATTCAAGTAGTGTCGTCGGTTTCAAAAGAGCACACTTTACTGTCGCCTTCTTTGTAGCGATACAGTTGAGAAAAGGTGTCACAAAACATAGTCGAAAAGCCTAGTTGATATGAAATCAAGGCTTCTTGATTACTTGGCCTTCTTTGGTCTGGAAAGGAAGTTGTTATACAACATGCTGCTAATCTGTGTACAGTTAGCAAAATGTCGCACGTAGGAGAAAAGCTACATTTCATTGATAAAAAGTAATTTAAACAGTTATTATCTGCTTAACTGAGCTGCATCTTTTAGAAGTAAACCCTGTTGTTATACGGCGCATCTAGCAAAAAATACGTTCCACAGTTGTGTCAGTTCAGCATATTTTCCTGTGACATCATTGTGTAGACTAACGTTCGGTCTGTCGCTAATCATGCGAGGAAATCTAGACGAAGTTCCTCCTTAGAACTCTCACGAAAAACCTGGTGACAAAATGATAAAACTCACTTGCGTTCTATTAAACTTTATGATTTACCCACTATCGTATTTCGCTCTGCAGCCTTAGAGCTGGTAGACGGCTACACGTTTTCCGTTATAAAGAACTTTCGTGAATAAGGCGCTAAAAATCTGAGGAACTTACTTAAATCCCTAAGAAACTTTAGAGTTTCGAATATTTTTATCACTGCATGCAACCGAGAGTTAATAAGAAAACTTCGAGTAAATTGCGTGGAATCCTTGCAGCAAGTGGCTCATATGCGTGTTTACGTTGAAACTTGCAGTGTCCATAGTTCCCCGTCTTAACACTGAACGCTTACAACGTCATAGCGCTAATTGTGCAGCTAAAATTAGAGAACTGCTACGGATCTTTTAATAATAAAATGTGGTCAAAAGAGATCCAGAAATAAGCAACTTTTAGTACGGGTCTATGTGCTTGGTTCCTTATAAACAACGTGTAATGTAGTGTATGGCTTTTATCCTGGGAAGTGACTTCTAAAGGAGCTTCGTCATGCTGTGCCAATGGCTTCATGAGATGGGATGGCTAGGACTTTTCATTGACACCTATTCCTCCCCCCAATTTTGCCGCCAATTACCCATTCGCTGCTGGGTGAGCAGAAAGTGTGCAGCAGCCAAACAGGGTTCGAAGATTGCTCTGTACAGACGAGTGCTCTAATCTCAGGTCTACTTGCTCATGCACATAAATCAAATACCTTTCGCATTTACTCTATATCAAATATACCATGTACTTCCTTCTATATTTCAATGATACCAAACACAAAGGCTTTCTAGTGTGGAAACATACCATTCCAAGTCAAGCTGATGCAATAACGAAGAAATGGATCAGACTGAAAACGGATTGTCCATACTTTTAGACAATGTGTCTACATGCAGTGCTAACATTCAGAAAATTACCATTATTTTGAGATCATACAGAGGCTATTGTAAAAGACCTTCTGGTGAATTTAGAAAGCTTTTAAGAATACAGTTATTTGGCAAAGCTTATGTAAGGCTTTTGTGGCAAAACTCTGATATTGTGTCAATAAAAAGTGCTCGAAGTCTTTGATATCAAAGGAGGCCGATTTAGCAACTGGTGACAAATTTACAGTGCGAAGGTCTAAGGAAATCCAGATAATTCTGTACGATTCACGATGAGCACTGCACGCAACTGGGTTAGGCCAATTATCCTGGCAGAGAATCTGACTAATACTAGTCACGAAATAAAATGGTGGCTGCTTTCATTTCGATGAAAGGCATGAGGTGAACTAAACTCTCGTATTTGATGACGTAACTTTCATTGGGCACTTTCAAGGATCATAATGTAAACCCAGATGCAAATGAAAACTTTCAAATAAATGCCTTTGAAATAATTCAGATAGAGGTAGGGCCCATAAGGCTACCAGTAAGATACGGACAAATCTTAGTTTAAGTCTATCTAACACTGGCTATGTCTAAGCTTAATAGGATATGTCTTAGCTTAACAATATATGTCGTTTAATTGAAACATCTCTAAAAGACGATGAAATGTCTCTGTTATTTGTGGCAATTCTGGTTCTAAAGTTCATCATTAAGCTGCACTTTCCTACAAGCAAATATTTGTGTTTCGTAGAATATGGGTTACGGAATCTGACAGTGTTGTATACTAGTGTGTAGGCCACTCCATGAACATATAAATTATAGAAATGCTTTGTCTAAAACCTGTAATTTCATGAACTGTCTTTCTGGATCTTACTGAGGAGAAGAGAATGAAGGAGAAGTAAAGACAGAACAAGGCAGAAAGAGAGGTAGAAGTGGGTTTTGGGAACACTAATTAAATTTTTTCATGTGCATGGTAACACTTGATAAGGAAAACCAAACTAATTGGATTTTAATTGCACTTGCACTCGCACGATGCCAAGGTTTGCTCATCCAAGTGACTGTTCAGCCATTTCCATTAAAATATGTCTGCTGGAACAATTCTGAAAATGATGGCGTGTAGGACACGACTTCGGAAAGTATGCGATTATAAAGCCACACATGTCTGTTAGACAGAGCAAACAAAAGTGCGTCAAAATAGGAAGAAAAATGCCAACAATTGATTTTGCAACCATTTCCTTGCACCTTTTGTCTAAATAAGAAAATTAAATTAGAAAACGAGAATGAGGAACTAAGAAGGTGGTCACTACCTTCTATGAAATATCCTATTTTATGGACACTCTGCTTATCACAAAGGATAAAAAAAAGGAAATGAAGTCTTCAGTGAAAAACCAAAGAAATTTTCTGATTTCTAAAGCATTGTTAGAAGATTCATTATTCAGACAACTTCCATTGGGTCTCTAAGCAATATTCATGATTGGCGTTTCCAGGGTACTTTGTCAACTGTCAAAATTAATTCGAATTTGGTGCGTAAGCTGAACAAAAGAGCCCCTCATGGGGCGGTCTCAATTTCCTCATTAATAATACCTATGTTCAGATGTTGTTGCTGTTGTTCTAATGTCTCTTGCAAATAACCCCGGCATCGAGTAGCAAGCCATATTCAAGGAAATATCAAGGAACAAGTTTATCTTGATAAGGAAACTTTGTTCAAATCAAGGAAATTTTCGGGAAATCTAACCAGACAAAAGTAGAAGCACTGTAAAGACCAGGACGTCTACTAGCAAAGAATAACTGTATTGTACTATGAATGAACAATCTTTAGTTTATAAAGTTTGGAATCTAGCATGGAGCATTGGAGGGGGATACTTGGGTAAATTATTTATTGGGTCAAAAGGGCAGGGTAAAATCATGAGCATTTCTTATTGTCTGGGGGCCAAGGTCCCTCGGCCTCCCTGTATCTGATACTGTGTTTGATGAGAGGTAGCGAACAAACAAAACAATAACAGATGATATAACCAAGTCAGTGCACCAGAAACTGACGAAACCCCACGCTAGGCCCCTCTCTTATACTTTTCTAAAGGGGGGACAGAGGGAACAAAAAACGCCCAGCTCAGAGGATCGTTTTTAATTGACAAATAACTTCTATCCAACAGTAAACACTTGAAAAAAAACAAATAGCTGTGCAAGAAGTTGTTCTTTTGCAAACTTTGCTACATCAAAGTCAATTCATTTCCCTGACTCATGAGTCTGTGTGTAGTATCAATAGGGTGTCTCCATAGATTTTACCTGAATG
The DNA here is from genome assembly GCA_964019165.1 of Mastigias papua. Taxonomy (NCBI): domain Eukaryota; kingdom Metazoa; phylum Cnidaria; class Scyphozoa; order Rhizostomeae; family Mastigiidae; genus Mastigias; species Mastigias papua. Next base: position 1,333,075 of record OZ025275.1, on the reverse strand, counting down.
AAACGCAACTGTGCTTACTTTGTCGATAATTTCACAGTAAATGATTATTGGTATTATGCGTAAAAGAGCCTTTCAAAGAAACTCTGCCTCCCTGTGGCCAACAACGTTCCCGTCATCCTTGCTAATAACATTCAGGCTATTACCGCAGTCATTGTTCAGCCGCAGCCGTAACGCTATCGTTCATCCGCTTGCATTATAGTTTCTTGTAGCGTGATCAGAGTCAAACTGGGGTGTCGCGTCCTGAGGAAGCACGCAATGGGAAATGCTGAGCTAAGTTATCCCGAAAGAATGCGGAAAGCAAATCAACTTCCTCAGTGGTAAAACAGTGGAAACATTAAAAGCGACTCTGGTCATGTGAGATAGAATTTATGTCACTAGTTAGTGCGCATGCTCCATTTGGAATCATCCATAGTTCGTGAGACTAACACACAAGCTTCCTTCAATGCTCTTGTCTCGTTAATATCATTTTCCCCAAGGTTAATATTGTCGACATATGAGACTAAAACCTACTAGCATGATGCTTGTTATTTACGAAAGATAATAATGCTAAAAGTACTATTGTTCTCAAAGTCTGTCTGCAACTATTATGCTTAGGTCTTAAAGGTTCTTCCTGATGTTCACTGTCAAAGACTACATTTCTAATGTTCTCCTTGACATTCTGGCAGTTCCAAGGAATTTTGCCAATTTTCAATCCCCTCCCCCTTGTCCATGCCTGTCCGCTTTTTGCTTAACAGCTCCCCCCTCCGGGCAGTGCGGATACAAATTGTGATCTTCTTTTCAATTCTTGAAGACTAATATATTTTCCCTGTGAACGTGCACGCATTCCCGTGCACTGATAAATCATGTATCTACTGTGCTGTTCGGCTAGTCATTACGTGCTTCTAACACTTTCAGGAATGATGACGCAAAACTCTTCGTTAAACTACCAGCAAAAATCACAATAATTAAAATTACAAAAGAATTTTCAATATAAACCTATGATAACTTGTGCATATGTAACGTACAAGGGTCTTCACTTCGGTGGCCGGTGATTGGTCTTTAGTCTTTAAGCCTTCGAGCCTAGGCCAAAGGCCTAGGCCTAAGTTAGAAACAACGCAGAGAAACTACAGTTGATATAACGGCAAGAACTGAACTAACTGACTGACTGAATCAAATACTAAAACACACATAATATAATCGTAAGCACTATACAACATTCGTTATGTCAAAGCACAATACATGTTGACAGGGACAAACACATCGCCAGGAAAGAGTGATACTGACACTACAAGCGAGTTACATACACAACAGGAATTGACACGAACATGCCATTCCAAAACGCAACATAAAAAGTAAAGCGACACGACATAAAACACAGATTAATCTAAGACATAGAGCACCGATATGCTACACATAGAAGCAAAACGACGACTTTTAGTTACGACTTAGACTAAGGGATTTTATAAATTTTTAAAAATTACTTTCACATTGTGAACAAACTAATATCGTTGTAACTAGTCTGTCGTGATTCCTTTATTATCATCATCATTAACTAAGGAGCCATTGCTAAATGTGTTCATCTATGTCCGTCCGTAACAGACCTTTATCGCCTGTTGATTTTTGCCTTTTACATCTAACAATCCACAAGATAATGTTTTCAGTACTCCTAACCAATGAGGATAATGGAAAGACAGCTCAGTTTAAGCAATGTTTGGTTCACTTTCTAGTGCTTCAAAGTATCGATTATCCGTTCGTAACGCATTTGAATTTCGTAATAGGCCCTGCAATAGTTAACACAATCTTTGAATTTAAGTGACTAAGATCGTTCACAATTCTCCAATGATTATAGGAATTACTTCTACGTCTCTACAGTTCCATATTTTATTCAACCCCAACCAAGGATGGCGCTACCAGAAGAGCTTGTGGGGAGCTGTAGCTTCCTTAAAATTTCACTAAGCTCCACCATCGGCACTTAAACTTTTGGAGACCTCTATGTACTGTCAGCACTTTCATAACTTGCACTTCACTTGATTCATTTCATTACAATTCATTCAGTCCTTCAGTCGGAGCTCATTTACAAGGTACTTCATACTCCATATTCCTTTTGCCAGTTTGGATATTCATGTCCCACTTTCACAGTCTCATTTTCGATTACTGCCTCTTTTCTGTGATCATATCACTTTCCGCTGTGCTCAAGGTTGCAATTCTGGCATACCGTAAATCCTCGAATTAGCCCCCCCTCGAATAAGCCCCCCTCGAATAAGCCCCCCTCGAATAAGCCCCCCTCAAATAAGCCCCCATGCTAGAACTTCAAATTGTTAATAAGCCCCCCTCTTATAAGCCCCCAGCCAAAAAGCATAAAAAGTAAATAAGCCCCCAGGGGGTTAATTCGAGGATTTACGGTATCGGCCAATGCAGTATCGTGGGTATTTGACCGTCCCTCCAACACTTGTATTGCCTGTGAGCTCACATTTTACATTCGTAAACTAAATAAGCAAGCGCTTCTTCCCGTTCTCCCCACATTCCACTAATCGGAGAAATATTCTTTTTATCAATGCAATATTTACTTGACTTCGTCCTATTGCCTTGTCTTGTGCTAATAGGGTGTATTCAGAGGCTTTTTTTAGGTTTCGAAACTTCAATGCCATAGGCAATCAACAGTAAATACTTAAAATAGACAGATAATTAAAAAGTAGAAAACATCCCTATACAAAAACAGAACAAAAAGAATTCTCCATTCAAAAAATAAAACAATTTGTGAATGCTGTTTCCTCGTTTAAAACGATTGGTGATTGCTGTCTCTTCGCTTAAGAAGATGACTATGAGCATGAAATAACAAAACAATTTCTCTGTAACAGACGTCCGCTTACAACTAACTACCCTTCTTCTCCTATCCGCACTTGTCTCCATCTTTACTAACCCCCTCCCAACGTGCGGACATCCTTTATGGATGGCCCCCTTCTGTAATGTCTCTGTGAACACCAGTTTTCCTAATCAACGTTTTTTATCTTCTTCATACAATGCCTAGAGCACCAATCACGATAGGGATGACTTAATAGATACCAATATTACTATTAATATCATTAAAAGTAATATTATTAAATAAAAATCTGACAGGCCCTCATCAAGATACATTGTGAGGAAAATTATGAACATTTAGATCAGATGCACAGCTATTACGTTTTCTGCCTCAGAGACAAGCCATGGACCAACCCTGCATTATTAGAATTATAATCACTGATGTTTATTTGTATATGCATGATGTTGTTTTGATGATGTTTATTTGTATATGCATGATGTTGTTTTGATGATGTTTATTTGTATATGCCACTGTGTAAAATAAATAGTAAAAGAAGAAGTAGTAGTTCTTGCTCTTGTTGTTTGTTTTGCTTCTTTTTTTGCATTTGTTTTTGGTGCTAATGTAGAAAAGGCAAATAGCCAATTATACACTACTTACAGGCGCGCGATTACGGGGTGGGTCCTGAGGGTCTAGACCCCCTCCCCTTTTCTCCAAAAAGATAAAAGTGCTCTTTATCTTGGAGAATATTGAAACTGTTTCTTGCAGTTTTGTAGGAGACCTGCGAGTAATCTTTGTTACAAATGAAAGTATTGAAACCCTGAAGCTTCCAGTACGATTTCTGTTGTTTCTAAATCTGATAAACATGATTTCAAGATACATTCTGTTTAGAAAGTGTTTAGTGTGCCCTTTTATGTTGGATAGGCCCCTGCCCTCAAAAATTTCTAGTTTCGTGCCTGACCTAGAATTAGAGAGATGTTTGATTGCATAGTAGGATAAATATTCAATAACATGAAGTTTCAAAATGAGCAATAGTAGTTGCTGTCGAACTTTTCTCATGGTCCTGATTTTATACCATTATTTTGTTCTCCTTTTAGGCCACCGTCCTTAGCTTGATATAATAGAACTTAAGTCTTTCTCATTCATTTCTTGTCTTTTTGGCTGAAGACGAACGCTTTTCTAATTGCCCTGACAACTTCAAACATAACAATTATTATGTTTATTAGTATCATTAGAACATTATTGCACTTCGACCTCATGTCCAGCCAGTCAATTGTATATTTGTGGCAGACAGCAAATCTCCGCAATTTTCAAGGACTTTTCTGGGGATCCCTGCTGCAGACTGAAAGTTTCAAGAGGCCTTAGCTAGTTTTCGAGAGGCCACTAATCTAAATGCGAACTGCAGTCGAAAAATTTTAGCAATTCTTGCAATATTGCGATATAATGGACTGTTCGTTGTGTTGAAATGAAAGGTCATGATAGTTCTATCTATGAACATCATACGCAACAAGAATGTTAAGGATACAATGGACAGACAAAGTTACAAATTATGAGGTGTTGAGAAGACCTGGAGTTAGAAGAGAATTAATGGCAAATATTGAAAGAGACAATTGTAGTTTCTTGGTCATGTTTTAAGAGCACGGAGATTGGAAAGGGATTGCCTACCTGGAAGAATAAATGGAAAGAGAGCTAAAGGAAGACAACGACTGAAGTTCATTAACAGTTTAATCGTTAGAATGGATGGAAAGTACAAACTAGTAGATTTAATTAGAGTTGCAGAAGATAGAAGGAGGTGGGGAGTCACGGTCGCCAACCTCGCAAGACAGACACTTCGGTAGACAGAGAGATACACAACCAGATTGAAAGAAATTTCGATGAGTGAAGTCAATTGGAAAATGGAACTATGTGAAAACGGGAAATCGCTGCCGGTTTTCCTTAGTAGGATTTTCAATTGACAAATTTGGCCTTGGAGAAAATCTAAGGTTTCCTCCCCAACATGGGGTTTAACACCCTAATTACCAACTTGAAAAATCTGTCGAAACCAAATCATGGATGGAAAAAATCCCGCTTAATGCAAATTTCTGAACAAGGCTATGCTTGCCATTGATTAGAGCGGAACCGAGGCTACTGGTACTTTAAAACTTTTTCTCTAATTTCTCGGCTGGGAACTTTTGGTTATTGAACTTATTTTTATGAAAATGGGGAACTTCTCTATTAAATCGAAAATTAAGCCAAATTTTGGTTCAAATCCAAACGATATTTTGAAAGCTAAACAAGATCTGAAAAATTCAAATTTCTGGAATTTGGACTTGAAATCTCCAAACTTTCAACCTTGTTTTGCACGTTTAGATATAATCCATTACAGAGAGAGAGAGAGAAATTGCCCTATTTTCGTGAGCACTTGCTATCTTATTCTGTGGACCATGCCCTCTCCACCTTGCTATGCACACTTTTGCACCTAATTTTGCTCTCGACGAACTTACAATAGACTCATCACTCTCAACATCCTGCTCTAACATTAACCTGGTTTTGGGAACAATAACAACTGCAAAATCATGGAATCTTTGCATATTTCGGTATAGACAAGGCTTTAAATGACCTGATATTTAGACAAAGCTGATAATCCAGTGAAGAAGAAATCGAGCGAAAAATCACCCACTCAGCAGGAAACAAATCGCCCTAAAAATGTTATGTCACCAAAAGGATTTGAAAGTAATCAAGTAGATACATGTATAGCTATTTAACAACGGTTCAAGGAAAAAAGGTCAACTTAAGTCAAATAACATGAGAGGAAAATTACTTTATCGGGTCCCATCTCATCACCCATTGGAATGAGATTCCACGTAACATCAGAATGAACTCCACGACCTCTATGTTCAAAGAAACTTGAAGGAATTTCTACAAACTTAATACAGTCCAAACAAAGGTGATAGATTCCCAAAGCAAGGTCCCTGGTTAGAAAATCAACGATGTTCTTTGAGTTTTATTAAAGAAACAATTTTGTAATGGTACTGTGGTAGTACAGATTTTACTATAAGGAACCGCTTTACAAGGTACAACACGTAGAAGGTCAAAATATGTAAGACTTTGTTAATTTCGAATATTTTTTTATCAGCATGCAATCAAGAATCAAGAAGTGAAATTCGAATAAATTGCATTTAATCCTTGGACCAAGTACACGTTTATTCTATAAGAAAGCTCAAAAGTTGAGAAAGTCCAGAACTGGATTTCTGAGATAAAAGAAAGTTGATATACTTAAAACATAAAGTTTACGCACTTAAAATTCCAACATTCACGTAAGATAGTCATCGCTTTTGTTTAATTTGTATACACTTCTTGAGTTAACCTATGTACCAGAATGTTATGTTTTGTTTAGAGCCTGTCTGTCTGTATGTCTGTATGTCTGTATATCTGTATGTCTGTCTGTCTGTTTCTGTCTTTCTAAAACACTGTAGTGTTACACAAACTCAACTATTCTTGCCAAAGAAAGTCTTAAAACAGTTTCAGTACAGAAATCATGAAAAGCTTGGAAAGTTTCAGTACCGAGCGGGAAAAAATTTCTTATACAAAAAACGTGTAGTGCAAAGGGGGGTTTCCGATGAAAGAGCATTTAAAATCGAGGAGCTATATAGCAACTTTTAGTGCTAAAATTGGTCACAAGAAATCCCAAAATAAGGAGCTTCTAGAATTAGGTCTTGTGGCAGGTTCCTGATAAAAATACGTGTATTCTTCTTTTATTGATAAATTTGGTATTTTAAATTTGATAGATTCTTTTATTTGATATTCGTAGATAAAAGGTTATAACCGAAATGAAAAAGTTCCTAATTTCAATCACTGTACATTTCAATGAAAACAGGGAGAATTGGGTAAAGCCTTTAGGAAAACTTTCTAACCACCTATATTTTCGCTTGTAACTTCAGGTACATCACAGAATAGTGACGACATCCACTGCCTACATAGTCAATGGAATGAACACTGATTAGTGATTGCTATTGATTGAACACTTCATCATAATCATCACCATCATCATCATCACCATCATCATCATCATCATCATCAGTATCACCATCATCATCATCTTCACCATCATAATTATCATCATCATCATCATCTTCATCATCACCATCATAATTATCATCATCATCATTACCACCATCATAATTATCATCATCATCATCACTACCACCATCATCATCATTTATTTATTTTTTTATTTAAATATTTATTGTGCGTATTTTTCATAATAGTACATATGCACTAATTTAGACCAGCAGCTAAGAACTAACGTAGTAACTAAAATTAAATTCTTAATTTACAAATAAAATTCAAAACGTATGACATTTTCTATTTCTATTCTTCATGATAACAACCCATCTAGTACGTACAACATCCAACATTTTCGAATGTTCTTCGTCTTTAACCAAAAAATCAAAACTTCAGATGCACTTTGTTCACACTGAAGAGAACCAAGGAGTATTTCGCTAAGCAAAGTGCCCATGAAAAAAATTTTCAGCTATAATTTTCCCTTAACAAATCCTGGTTAGTGTTGGTATGTTCTGATTGTAAGAGAATCCTCCGTGTATGTCACGCTTAAGTTCCATTGCTAATATTCCTTGTGAATATTCAATAAGCATTATAACCTGCCAGTGTGCTTCTCGCCAGATTCCATCCAATTTACCGCATGCACTATATCTCTGTTGCCTTCAGAAATTATATCGTAATTGCATCGTTTCTTACAGGTATGCGTCATTGTTGACAAACCATCCCTGGATTGCATTCTTGACAACTATGCTAATGGTACTGATAGCTGGCACAACTGGCTTTGTGACAAAGTTAGGAGCAAAACCGCTTCCGGACTTCTCATCTCCAGGGAAGGTTGGTACAGTTCTTTAAATTCCTATTTTGGGATTTTGAAATTTAGCTACCAGACATTCATAAACTTCATACACCAGAGAAGTAGTTGCACACTAGCACATTCATATATCGTTAAATGGGAGATTAAATGGGTTTAAACAAAAGCTCGGTAATGAAGCCTAGACATCGTTTACCATTTGAAATGGAAACAGCGACATTCAAATGTTGACAAATTGATGATAAATGAAAATAAAATGTCATCTTTCTCAGGGTTTTGAAGCAAGAGGCACAGTCATAAGCAGGCGAATATTGGCTCATAATAATTTGCATAGAGAAATGCCGGGCATAGTCAGGCTTCAGACAAGCAACTACCTTCCACCAATGCAGGAATCTACTCGTTCAAAGCCAAAGGATCAAAACTGCACACTTGAGGTACTCCCGTATATGTCCTCAAAGACTATATATACAGCGGTCAATGACGGTGCTTCTCTCCTTCAAGCGAGGCTATTGAGAGAAGTTTGCAAACTGGAAGATGATATCGTCCGAAAGCAACCTCTGTTCCGTGATGACTGCGTCAAAGCAACGCCTGGCTCGTTCGAATGCTGTCCCTCAATTTCGATTGGGTATTATGTCGCCCGGTTGAATAACAAAACCAGCTGTCTAAACATAACAGATGATGACGTCGATACCCTAAAGGAACTCATACATCGTTCAAGGAGCAAAGCGAATACAAAGCCAATGACAGAAATGGAGGCAAAAATTATTACAAATATAATGACATTTTTGGTGGACAAAAAGTTTGCAGCGGACCCATCAGAAGCAGATCTAACATACACAATAGTATTTAGTGCAATGCAAATTCCAAGCAGAGGTCTGCTAAAGCGCATGTTTGAAGATACACTTCAAAAGGGGAATCTGCCTCAATCCGACATGGTAAAACTTGCCGCGTACGACTTTCAGAACCTTAAAACTGTAGCGTACGATTCTCAGCTGATTGCTGATGTTTGGTATATCATGCTTGCGGTTGGTTTGATCCTCGGTCTCATGTGGGGATACAGTGGTTCACTCTTCATTAGCATAATGGGGTTTAGCTCCGTGGTTTTCGCCATTATTCTGTCCTATTGGTTCTACACTGTTGTCTTTCGACTAACCTTTTTCCCATTCCTAAACATAATGACTGCGATTTTCGTGGTAGGGATTGGCGCTGATGATATATTCGTTTATGTTCTTGCGTGGCGACACGCGAGACAACATTTCGCCGAACAGCAAGACGGGCATACTACCCTGGCGCAATGCACGGAGTACGCTTTGGAGCATGCAACTGCTGCGATGTTTGTCACTAGCTTTACAACAGCAACCGCATTCTATGCAGGCCTGTCTTCTAGTATAACAGCACTCCAATGTTTTTCCATATTTGCCGGCACTAGCATACTCACTAACTACTTTCTAATGATCACATGGTTGCCAGCAGTTATCGTAGCCCAAGAAAAGTTCTTTGCTCCAAAAACGTGTCGGAAGTCTCCTTCAAAGCCACTAGCACAGATTCACCCAGGCACGTCTGCATTATCTGTCATGGAGCTAGAGAGTCACAAAGAACAACGCAAATGCTTTACTTTTAACATAAATGATGTAAGACAGGTCGTAAAAAATTGCTCTGATGTCGTATTCCAGACATGGATACCTAGGATTGTAGTGAACCTGCGATATTGTTGGTTGGCTATTTTTCTTATAATTGCTCTATTTGGCTTGCTCTCTCTCACCTACTATCCAAGGCTATCCCTGCCAACGACACAACAAGTACCCCTGTTTATTGAAGATCACAGTATTGAGAAGTACGATTCAGTTATCAAGTCAAAATTACAGATCGAAGATCTACAGTCCAAAGAGAATATACGTTTCCCAGTTATATTTGTTTGGGGGGCTGTTGATATTGATAATGGCTATTTCTTAAACCCAAGCAACACCGGGAAAACGGAATGGGACACCTCCTTCAGTTTGACGAGCGAAGCGAGTCAAAAGAGGATGCTTCAGTTTTGCAAAAACATCAGAAAGGCACCGTTCTATGACCAACATTCCAACAACCATAGTTGGTGCTTCATGGAGGCGTTTGAAGAGTATCTGAGTTTCCCCGTAGAATGCAAAAACAAGACATTGCCACTAAAACCAACTGATTTCATCAAGTGTACGAAGGAGTATGTAAACAGCGAAGCAAATCATGGCAAAAAACTCCCAATCAAGCTTAACAATGACGGTACTATAAAAGCACTTGTACAGACATTTCAGACGAATCGAAATTACGAGATGAAGTTCAGCCCAGTGGAGGAGTTTTGGAAAGAAATCAGTGAATGGACTGCGAACGAAATATCGTCAATGCCTGCCGGTTTGAAAAATGGATGGGTAATTAGCAGCTTGTACTTCTACGATTTGCAAAAGAGTATCGCCGATGGCACGATCAAAACAATCATTGTCTCTATAGGTATTTCTGCAATTGTCTTGCTAGCAACGACACGCAATATCGTAATTACGCTTTACGCCGTAATCGCAATTACGTCGATCATTAGTGTTACCGTTGGGTCGCTCGTAATGGCAGGCTGGCGGTTGAATGTCCTGGAATCAATGATGATGTCCGTAGCGATTGGTCTCTCCATCGATTTTACATTGCATTATGGGGTCGCATATTTCAACTGTGAAAAAACAAAATCACGAAGAGAGAGAGTCCATAAGTCCTTGTGGCACGTTGGATCAGCTGTGGCCATGGGAACAATCACAACATTTCTAGCTGGTAAGCAGTAATGCATTATAATTATTATAATAATTATTCATCATATCACGTGTACCCGCATCTGGCTATATATTTCGGTTCACCATTCGGTCGCTATCCGACGTTTCATACTCTGACGAGTGTCGGATGAAAATAAGCTTTCAGTATGTGTAAAACATGGTACCGCTTTTTCGTGCTGTAGTAAGCAGTAATAAAGTACTGATAATAAAAACAGGACTTTTCTATTCCCTATAAAACTGTTACAAATGAGAGAACCACGATTCTAGATATGGAAATGGACTTCAAAGCCAATACTTACGGCATGATTAGGCAAAAAGGGTAAATCGTGTAACATTGTCCGAATCATATGACTGCCCGTAGCACATGACTGTCTTTAATGAAAACCTAGAAGGTTCAGGAATCAATCAATCAGTCAATGGATCGATCAATCGATCAAACAATATGATCCCCAGAAACATTTAGTCAACAATACAATGCTATCACTATCATCATCATCACCACCACCATCATCATCATCATCAATCAAAAAATCAACCAACCAATCAAATTCATTGATAAATTAATCAACAAATCAACCAGGTAAACAATACCACCATCATTGTCATCATCAACAAATGAATAAATCAAGTCGATCATCAATCAAATTTATAGTAAACTATGTGTTTATTTCCTTCATTGTTTCTTGCCTTGATCACATAGGTTTGGTAATGATGCCATCAGTGATTCATGCCTATATTCAAGTGGGACACTTCCTCATGTTGATCATGTCGACAAGTTGGGTGTACTCTACGTTCTTTTTCTTGGCCCTTTGCGCTGTGCTTGGCCCACAAGGCCATGTTGGTGATATTTTTCGCTGTTGGACAGTCAACAATAGGACCTCTCCTGCTACCATCTCGAAAGATGAAAAAAGAAGCAGAATTGAAGATATTTTACCAAATGTACATTAAACAGGACAATTCACAACAATTTTGGAAAGATACTCCCGTATTGTGCGTATCTCACTTTGTATGTAACTTAATGAGTCGATCAAGGGTAATTTAGGTTTATTGTGGACGGGGTACTAACTGGATAGCAAGTTACTTGAGACTCCTTCACATAGCATGGATAAAGCTAGGGGGCATTGGGGTCATACATATATGACGTTGTCCGGTAGGGGGAGGGGGATTTTGTCAATACTCTAATATGTGTCCTTTACACGGAGGTACTGTGCCTCTTCATGTCTGTTGTAGAACAAATCAAATTTTCTTACACTCCGTTTTATCTTACTTGGGCTCTCTCTACCCTGCCCTGCTTCCAATTTATATGTTAGTAAAACATGGAATTTCGGCACGCTATGGAGTACCTTGTAACATGTAGGGCATGGTAAATGTGCTCTTCGACCTGTATGCCTACCCCCTCCCCCCAACTTCCAATGCTTCCAATGTTTCTGCTGATAGGCATTAAAAGGACGTTTGTAACGAACTCTTCGGGTTCTAATTAACGAGTTCTTATACAAAGTTCCTTCTAAAAAATTTGCTCTGTAACTTAGACTGCACTTTTAGTATTGCACATAGATTATTCTGTAAGTATTAGACAACTGTTAATTTCGTTATATTGTACATCATTCATGATAACAAACCTCAGCTTGTTGATTTCTTATTTAATATGTTCGGCAAAATTTAAATTTTTCAACAAAATTAGTAATTGAGTTTAAAAGAAGTGTGTACTATGTGCGTATAATCTGTGCCAAATTTAAGGAGTGTGGTGCAACATGACACTGTCATGGACACGGTTCATAACATTGGACTTGGTGCCTATTCAACCTCTATTGTAGCCGAAGAAACAACGCTTGCACAAATGCCTAAGATCACACGTGTCCAAGGTGGCAAAGACAGGCTTCAAAGTTATATGAATTGGATCAAAGGTAACTGAAATGATACTCTAGCCTTTGAGCGGTATTTGACGTCTGAGCACGCCATGTGCAATGTACGGGCACGTACTATATGTGCAAAAGTATATTCCGATAGCAATTTTGTGCAAAAGAGCCACTACATTTCGCTTGATCTCCAAAAGACCCATAACTCAATTATGCATCTAGTCCAAATCGTTGAGCTACTTGGCAGACTAGAGGCTTTCAGCGCAAACTTTGCAGGCTCAGAACCTCTAAAATATGACATCATGAGATAAAACATATGTTCTAAAAATACGTTCAGCAAAAAGAATACCCTAAACTATTGCATTCATAGTTGCTCTGCAAGCATGAAATTTAACAATGCCTTAAGAGCCCAGAGCCTGCATTCGCGATTTTATAGATTCCAATAGTGTAGCATATTCAACTCATGCTGTCTAGAGAAAATAAAGCTTGCATTACTCCTGTAGCATGAACACAGACAACAGTTTAATTACCAAAGAAAAAAACATCTGTATTGCAATTGGATGATAAATCAATGCCACATTAAACAACAGGAAGAAACACAGCAATATTCACAAATAAGTCAAACTGAGGCATCCACTTCCTTCACCAATCACACATCTAAGATACACTTGCTTCCGCATTGATACACAATATATGATTCTGACAATCTGTGCACAGCACAACAGCCATCTTTGAGCACAGCTTTGCATATACTAATTACTTTTCATTGAAGCTGTCTACAGTACAATGTAGCAAACTCCTGATTATACAATAGAAGTCAATTCACTTATGGATAATATGGCAAACAGGCAATATTTACATAATAATACAATTAAAAACTGCATCAGTTAATGCAACATAATGCCATATGTTACATAGCATTCAATCATTAACTTCAGAGGGTGTCTCCATAGCTGCAAACTCATTGTCATTAGCAAACACATCATACCCAACTTGATGATGATCTCCAACGGCCTTAAGGAGTTTATAATAGGACCAAACAAGCCAGCAGCAGATTACTTCATAGAAACTGAACACAAAGGTAATAAAAATGTCAATATAGCCAGTTTTGTAAACAATAACTCGAATAAATAAGGCAATGACAGTGATCACAATCCACATGACAGTAAACACAAGCCAGATCAGCAACACCCGACGAAACTTTGCCTTGTGAAGAATGGCAACTGCTATGAGGATACCAGCAATAATAATTGTTAATGTGTGGACAACAACGCCAACTATAGCAGCAACATCAATTGTCTCTGTCTCATTGTGGGATGATGATTTACCAGTAGATTCTGTCTTGTTTTTTCCTACTGAATAGCTGATTCTTGATGCATCAAATCCCAATGCCACAGCAGAGAGAATCTGATCAATGAAAAATGTCTCACTCAGTCTAGACTGGAAGTGACCACTAATTCAAGCACTGAGCAGGTCATTGCTAACTCAGGTTGGCACAGGGGATATATGTACAGCTAGCTAAACATGTCTGACAGAAAGCTATAACCACAATATCACAAGGGTCCAACAATATTCAGCTTTCCAATCATGACTACTTGCTGGCCATACTCAATATTCTAGCTTATAATGTCTGCAATACCAACTTTCTACAACACTGATTGAATGAACATTGACTAGTGATTGCTGTTGATTGAAAACTGATTACTGAATGCAGTTGATACTGCATTTGATATCTCAATCAAGGGGACATTTGCAACAAAGATCATGTGAGTATGGTTTTGAAGAATTAAGTGGCTTTATCATCAAGTATTTAGGCAGGAAGGCAACAGCAGATGGAAAATGTTCTGAAGAAGTATGCAGTCGATTAGCAATGGCAACATCATCTTTAATGTACCTCAATAGTATATGGTGAAATTCCAATATTTCCACCAAAACTAAATACCGCCTCCTAACAATGATAACACAAGCAGTTGCACTGCATGGATGCGAGAGACACTCGATGCGGCATTACAAAAAATGATTAATGGATTTGAAATGAAATGTTATAGAAAATTATTGTGAATCTCATATACAGCTCACAGAACTAGTGATTCAATAAAAGAGGAGCTCACACAAAAGATTTGAAAGGTAGAAATGTTGACAATGATAATTCAGAAATGACAGCTTAAATGGTTTGGACACATCACAAGGCAAAATGACAACCTTCTTTCTGCAAACAATATAATGCATGGCAGAGCACCAGGAAAGAAGGGTAGGGGCAGACCAAGGGTATCATGGGTACAGAACATCACCAGCTTATCAACAATAGAGGCAGTTAGAGCAGCTCAGGATAGAAATGATTGGAAAAAAAGAGTTGAGCGCTCAATAGGGCTCCTATGGTCTTAGCAGACTATGGAAATGAAGAATGAGATCATACTATGGAAATGAAGAATGAGATCATACTATGGAAATGAAGAATGAGATCATACTGCATATATGTATACTGCTAATCACTGCACAAAACTATTCTATCACTACATACAGTGGTACACTTAAAGTGGATATGTATCAAAGACGAGTAATATTGGCCTCTTGATCATGAGATCACCATTTGAATCACATAATTAAAAAAATGTCATTCAACAGCAAATATTATAAATTTCAATTTTAGATAATTCAGCACGCTGCTTTTGCATGTTTATCACATGGGAAACAAATACATTAGTGGATCTTTTAGCAAACCGACCATTGTGGAAATTCCACACCAGGCTTTCAGATTTCCCCACTAGTTGGCTCATAATGCCTTACTAGTAAGTGCCCTTTCAGGTAAGTTTGCTTTAAAAACTAATATTGAATTTTCCCTATATACTGCTCATATGTCCAACTACTTTTCATGCCCTTCATACTATTGTCAATCAATGCCTGTTTGATGTTCTTCCATTACAAAGACATAAGTAATGATATCTGATGGAAAGCTCTATGCTGAACTTACTACACCCCCTGGCTGTGATGCCCCTGTGCAGTAGATCACCACCAGTGAAAATTCCCTTAAAGGTCCATGGAATATGTGGCCTCAAGATTGAAATGAAAAAGTAGAATGATATCTGATAACTGGCCAACACAAATTCTTTGAGCAAAGGTCAAGGAGTATCATGAAAGCAGGTTAGATGTAGCAACCCTCAGCCTCAAATATTCTAAGTTAAGGTCAAGCACTTGAATCAGGAAAAAGGTATAAACAATCAACTAAAAAGGTGAGGTAAGGAGACTGCAGTCTGAAACAAAGATGCAGCTCCATATTTTATTATCAGCCTCCCTCCCCTTGAACATTTTTGTATGCTTTTTTGGGCACCCCCCTCTCCCCTTCAGAGCATACATACTTTTTGAATTGTCCCTTGGTGAAAATGGGTTGGTATAAAGACAATTGTGGTAGCTACACATGCAAGAGATTTTCAGGAAACTGAAACTCCATAGTTGATGAAAAGGGTTCTCTTAGATCTTGGAGGGCATGGTGTGGGCATGATCCATTATAAGGGTAAAGCACTTATGTTTCTATAATGTCCTAAGAGATGATGGTGGATAACTGTAAAGCTTGAATCAGTTAATATTGAGCACACCTGAAGTGCTTAATCAGTGACCCTGCAAACAACACCTAGACATTTTCTAATCACCAAAGCTAAGCTGGAAAACTTGCATGAGGTGGCAGCTACACCATTCCTGGAAATTTAAATGTAGCAAGTGGCAGAGCCATCAAGGAATGGGGGACTAGTTATTTTAGATTTTTGCGAAGTTGATGAGAAACGCTTAGGAGACAGGGGCTTGCTTTTTCTCAATGTTTAGCAGATGATTTTAATGTACAGCAATATTACTGATATGATCACTTGGGTCTTGCACTATAATATGTCAATATGACGTCATTGATACCTTTGACACAGTGCCTTTGAGACGTTTTCAATGACAATCTATTTTCGGCGAAGCAATATTTTGGGTGAGGGGCTCAAGTAGATAAACTAAAACTGAAGGGTCATAGAGGGTACTAAAACGGATACAAAAGTACATTGACAAGAAAAAGTGGGGGGGGGGGGGCTGCAGTCCTCCAGCCACCTCGGCTCCGCTGCCCATGTTGCAACGTTTGTGTATTGCGCGCCCAATTTTTGTATATATCATTTATGAATAAGTAGCACATAGGCTAATGCGCGGGGAAGGTATTGAGGGTGCGCATAAAAGTTTCCAGTCTGGTCTCAGGCCGCATGTCGCAACCAACAAATTGTATTTGTTGGGAACTACCCGCTGGTACAATTTTTGCATATTTTCCAACACGGTACCCGAGATCTCGGACAAAAGCGCCCTACATGACAATGCGGCAAATTTGAATTGTATTTCAGCACAATTCTATCAACAGTTGTACAAGGAACGAACACTGTCCACTACCAGTTAAACCGTTACGTATTTATATTCGGAAAATGTTTACTACAGAGTTAATAAGACAGTGCAAAATCTGCCGAATATTGACCAGGTGTAGTGTTCTTTTGACATTTTCTGCAATGAAATCAAGTTTATAACTGAGGAGGTCTCTCCTCCACGTAAAAGTACTTACAATATCAACTGCTCCAATGATTATTACTCCATTACGAAGTGAAGTACAGCAAAACGTCTTTGCGTATCGCATGTCTTTGCTTGGAATCAACTCTGCGTCTTCCTTTAGGATACAGCTACTACTGCTTGGGAAGAGATGCAATGTCAACGCAGAAGTAAAAACTTGACTTACTGATGTCTCGTTTTCATGTCGGTGTAGGTCAATCATTGAGGTCAATGATGGAAGTCGATCGATCACAGTGATTGATCATCGGTGGTTGAGACTCACGAGTTTGGGGAAGCTAACTTTTCTATTGTTTCGCTGGGATCTTGCACGACTAGCTACAACAAGCCTTGTTGACTGGGGTGAGGGTGTAGTAACGCCAATATGTTTTCAGAAAGTAGTATTTGGGGCGAGGTCGCCAACACATTTGCTCTGAGCTTCACCCCTGGCTCCCATGGTCTGGTTCCCCCACCCTCTAGTAAATGACCAAGTGTCTACTTCAGGCATTTACCCTTTCAATTGAGATTAGTGCTTAATGAAGCCTGTGAAATTTTCGAACCTCTTTCAAGCAAGATGCTTTCCAATAAGGTTAACAAATATTTTTAACTGCACCCTTCACAAATTTTTCCCATTTGTTGTACGTAATATTCTTATTGCTTTTCCTCTTTATGCTTTATGTCTTGTAATATATTTTATGTCTTTTTCTATTTGACACGCTTGAATGACTTCCTAATTGAAGTTTCAACTATATAATGCACATGTGTCAAACTCAAGGCCCGCGGGCCAAATGTGGCCCACTTCGTCATTGTATGTGGCCCGCAAGAGCTTGTGTGTGGTTCTGATTTTGTCATTGGCTTGAATACTTAATATATAGAGAAGCAGTTATCTAGCAAAACAATAAGGCATATTTTCAATTCACCTGGCTCTTTGAGGCCAACCATACTGCTGATGTGGCCCTAAGTCAAAATGAGTTCTGACACCCCTGATGTAATGGGATGGCTACTGCAAAAAGTGACTTTTCCAAATTTTTTCCTCACTGTAGGGCATGCTAAGATATTGCAACTTCTACGTTGAATTTGTTGACATTTGTCCAAATGTCTGCAATGTTTGTCTCCTCGGGCATAGGTTGCAGCATACTACAGCCTCTAGTCCATAAGAATGACAAAGAGGCCGTAACCTAGTAAATGAACCTACAATCATGGACAAAATATATCCGGACTGTCTGCTCAAGATTTTGACACTAGTTTTCCCCCTTCCCCCCACCTATCAATGTTGTTCTTTTGTTAGATTTTAGTGAAAGAAGCTTCTCCTTGTATCAAGCATAAATATCTTCGTCGAGAACAACATTGATTTAGGGGGAAAGGGGGTGACAGAAAAATGAGCAAAAGTCCAGTAATTTATGTCCAAGATTGTAGTCCATAAAAACGACAAAGAGGCCCCAACCTAGTCCATACAAACGACAAAGGCAAATTAATAGCAAAAATTTAAACAATATATTTGAACACGTAGTGAAAGTAAGGACACTTGGTAAAGATAAAACTGTCCCTATTAAATTTAATGTAGAGTATATTTCTGCTTGCAATAACTGATTTGTTTATCAGATGCCACTTAGTCCATAACAAGAGTTACAGACGACACACGTCAGACAGCCCCATCAGTCTCACGAGATTTCTCAATTGCTGAAAGCTCTCTTTTGTTGCTAGATCCACCATTATTGTCGTCTTCGCGATCAACCATCTGGTCGAGGAACTTGTAGTATGACATCACAAACCAAAAGCATGCGATAACATAGGCACAGAACACAAGGGTGATAAAGATGTCAATGAAGTCAGTTTTGTACACAACCACCCGAACAATCAATGCAACAGTGATTGTCACCACCCCAAAAACCGCCCATCCGAGCCAAATCAGTAGCAGCTTGTGAAACTGTGCCCTGTGCAGTAGGGCTACCACAATAAGGATGATAGCTGTGATGATCGTTAGTAATTGGCCAATTATCCCAATTAAGGCCCCAACATTAATACCACCTTCATGAGACTTCTGGGCACCATGGCCCGTATGATTTGTTCCATGCGATGCTTCTACGTTTGAGAGTCGTGAAGCATCGAATCCAAGTGACACAGCAGCTAGAATCTGATGATGAAAGTATTAAAACTCAGTTTATTGAACTGCAACCATGAACAGGAACAGTCAGAAAAATCTACACCAGAAGTACTAAGGAAAGACCTTGTTCGACACTCAGAGCTCTTTCATAGCAAGATTTTTCTGTTTCTACTTAGCCTAGCACAGTATTGCGTCAATTTAACATTTAGCGCCAATTTCAAATAAACTCTCTATTGCTATGACATGACGTCACAGAATTACACTCAAACAACTTGATCGGGAGGCTGCAATGCTGGTTTTCTTGTGACATTTTTATCGCACTGTCTTTTGTTCATGCAGCTTCGTGAAATAAGAGATGTGTCCATGGTCCATCCAAGTCTATCTCTTTGGCATGGACACTTAGTCTAGAACCTATCAATTGAAAGAAGTAAGTACTACTTCTGCTGGGAAAGCAATCGTATTTGCTCATTTAATGCCGTGCAATCAGGTGATTCACCCGAAAACCCCCCTTAAAGCCAACATAGATTCACCCATCAGAATCAGTCGCACGACACAGATCACGGAAAAGTAAAGGTAGGACTGACTTTGTTAATATCATATGCCTAAAATTTAAAATCTCTGCTTGTTCAATTGTAAGAAGAGAAAACACCAAAGTTTTGGGCTACAGTTTACAAGACCTTCAATGTTAAAGCCAGCTCTTGACCAAGAAGTGTTCAACACGTAATTGCGAGTGAGATTTCACGCATCCGCTTAAATTTCACGCATCCCCTTAAAACAGTTTAACACATATACTTACAATGTCGATAACTCCAACGATTAACACTCCATTGCGGAGGGAAATGTTGCAACAGGTCTGTGCGTATCGCATAACTTTGCTCCAGCTCAACGATGCCTAGTTCTATCGATGTTAGCACAGAATCGTGGAATCGACCGATCAAGTTATTCCCGCCTCTCTTGTAATATGAGTGTCTGACTTTGACCACATATCTGCGGTTCACATTCCTTATCTTGTTAAACGTAACAACCAATGGCAAGATTAACACTTGCCAGCATTTCCCCCAGAATGATCAGTCGATCCATGATTCTTGATTGATTTGTGTTGATTGATCCGTGAGCTTCCTACGTTGTGATTGAGCTCTTATTAACATGTTGGGTATAATTCGAGACAGCGCTAACGCAGGAACGGGGGCCATCCAAGAAGTTGTAATGTTGAAAAAGTGCCCTCCAAATGTGAAAATGTGCTTTTTATCTGAAGAAAAACATGAGTGATAAACCATATTTCTGATACAAATGAAGGTTTCTTACACTTTCCGTCTACAATCCCACATTGATCCTTCCTATCCTTCTTTGTCTTCAATAATTTTGTTAGTATGGCATGCAATTTAGGTATAGTTGGGTGTGGCTCTTAAACTATAGAGTGTGGCATAAGCGCCCTTAAACTTCTGTGCTCCTCCACCGTCCAAATCCTTCGTACGTCTCTGTGAGATAGCAAAACAAGACATAAGCTGTAGCTAAAACACTCTGGTGATATGAATTCTTACTTTGCTGCGACTGAAGTCCATCGCAATAGAACCTGATTAAAAAATAAGTAGATAATATTTTAGGAATATTTCCAGTACAGTTTTTGCTGTGCGAGCAGCCCACCAATAAACTACCAAAAAGTCTTGCCTATATCATTCTGAAACGCGCCGAAGATCGGACAGTTTTCGCCAAGGGGACAGAAGAGGATTGTAGGGATAATAGTAGGCTGTTCACTGACAACCCATCAATTTCGTCTAGGACTGACGAGCTGACATCACCGATGACAAAACGTTAACTAATATATCCGTTGTAATAAGATACAAAAGCAATGATTACGATCAAATGAATCAGAAGAATCAAGTCTTATCACTGATATCGGGTGAGTACTGTAAAATAACATCCAATGATTACGATCAAATGAATCAGAAGAATCAAGTCTTATCACTGATATCGGGTGAGTACTGTAAAATAACAACCAATGATTACGATCAAATGAATCAAAAGAATCAATTCTTACTATTGATAACCAATGAATACAGTAAAATAACAAGCAATGATTATGATCAAACGAATCAAAATAAATAAATTTCTTCTCTCCATGTGACATTCACAAGATATTAAGCTGTCCACCACTATGTAACGTTTTGTGGGTTCTGCAGATAGGCCAACAATAAACACAACCGTCTTACATCGATATATTCCAACTCTGATTCACTATTCATCATTTCGCAATATTACAATCAACACTCTTCTCAATTTCTAATTACAATCAATACAAATCAGCTAGCTTGCTGTGCTTGTACTTACACGTGACACCTTCCCCTCCCTACAAAAATCTAATTATGATATTAATTACTAATGAGCTAAAAATTCTCCATAGCGGACGGGAGGATTGATAACTTGGCGAAGGCGTTGAGGCCTGGGACCGGCAGGCTGGTTTCTAACTTGGATGGGTGCTTCAGGTGGTGGGATATCATACTCTTGAACTGAGATTCCTGGTGTTTCAGCTGCTGGATGGATAGGTAACCCCAGTTCCAATGGTGCTAGGTCAACCTTAAGTTGGTTGTGGTGAGCAACTAGAGTCTTTCCCTCTCTAAGCTTTAATGTATAATTCACCCCCTGCCGACCAGCTATTTTATATGGCCCAACCCATCTACTACCAAATTTCCAATGTTTTGGACGCCAAAGCCACACAGTCTGTCCTACTTCAAAGGGCTTCCACATCCTAGTATTCTTACTGTCATATCTTTTGGCTTGTTTATCCCTAACAATGCTTAGCTTGTTTCGTGCAATATCATTAGCCTTCTGAATTGCCTTTCTGATTAACTGACTATATTCAGATTGGCTGGATGGATTATGCAATGGAACACCTAATTCTACCTCTATGGGCATACGGGCCTCCCTTCCAAAAACCATCTCATAGGGAGAGAGACCAGTAGACTCATGGATGCTAGTGTTGTAAGCAAACACTGCTTGATCTAAAACATCATCCCAATTGTTACTATGGTCATTAACAAAACTGGAAATTATTTCCTGAATGGTCCGATTCTGTCTTTCTACTAATCCATCACATTGTGGGTGATAGGCGGTAGTGCGAGTTTTCTTAATGCCCATTTGATCGTAAATTTCGTGCATTAGTAAACTATCAAAATTCCGCCCTTGGTCGGAGTGGAGTATGGTAGGTGGCCCAAACCGTGAAAATACTCGTGATACCAGAATAGAGGCTACAGTTGACGCTTTTTGGTCCTTGGTAGGGAAAGCTTCACACCATTTGGTGAAGTGATCCATAAGGACAAGAATATGTCTGTTGCCCTTAGACGTTTCTCTTAAAGGCCCCATATAGTCTAGGGCCCAGAAGACAAAAGGTTCACTAACTGAGATTGATTGCATAGGTGCCCTTGTTTGCAGCGTATTGGGCTTACTTTTGCTGCATTCGGGACAAGCTCGAATAAAATTCTGAATGGTTTCTTGCATCTTTGGCCAAAAGAAACGATCTTTTGCTCTCAAAACAGTACGTGTTACTCCCATATGTCCACCAGATGGACTGCAGTGTAGATTTTTCATGACATTGCTAATAAGGCTTTGGGGGAGGACAAGTAAATTCCTGGGTAGCCTTTTATGACGGGTAATTGATCTTAACAGTAGACCATTGCTGACGTATAACTCATCCCAGCAATTCCAGAGAGAACGCAGGTAATGGTTATCTTTCCATACGAAAAGAGGAGGTTTTGGAAAGCCTAATTGTTTCATTTCAACTACCTTACAAATATTTGGATCACTACGCTGGGCATCAGAAAGGTTTGTGTCTGGTAGAAGGCTAACCAAACAGCTCAAATGGTTAGTATCTGTCTCTTCTATGCTACCTATAGGATGGCTCAGGCGCGAAAGAGCGTCAGCATTCTGATTTACGGAGCCAGGCCTATGTTTAATGGTAAAACTGTACTCTTGAAGTGTCATGATCCATCTGGCTATACGCCCCTTAGGTTCAACTGAGTGCAACCAGCGTAGTGCACTGTTGTCAGTGACAACGCAAAATTTATGACCTAATAGGTAGACCCGAAAATGCTGGACAGCGAAAACGACGCCCAAGGCCTCCTTTTCCATTGCAGAGTAGTTACGTTCCCGTCGAGACAGAGTACGGCTTGCATAAGCTATAACCCGCTCTTTCCCTTCCTCATCGATCTGAGCTAATATAGCCCCCAACCCTACGTCTGAAGCATCCGTTTGCACAATGAAAGGTTTCGTAAATTGTGGATAGGCTAAAATTGGTGCTGAACATAAATAGCTTTTAAGGGATAAAAATGCTTGTTGATGTTTATCTAACCATACAAATTTTGCAGACTTTTGAGTTAGCTCAGTAAGTGGCGTAGCTATGGTAGCGAAATCTGGAATAAACTTGCGATAATATCCAGCCAACCCTAGAAACGTTCGTAACTGGTCTAAGTTTCTTGGTGGCTGAAGATTTTGGACAGCTTTAATTTTTGAAGGATCTGTGTGGATCCCCTCACTGGAAATCATGTGGCCTAAATATAAGACCCTGTCAGCACCAAATGAACACTTAGTGGCTTTTACTCGCAGGTTTTGTTCTCTGAATCTAGTAAGAACAGCTTGTAAACGTTGACAGTGCTGATCAATATCCTTTGAAAAGACGATTACGTCATCAAAATAACACAGACACTGTTCGTAAGTAAGACCAGATAGCACAATTCCAATTGCTCTTGAAAATGTAGCAGGAGCGTTAGAGAGGCCAAATGGCATCCTATTGAACTCGAAGAGGTCACTTGGTGTAATAAAAGCGGTTTTTTCCTTATCTTCTTCTGACATACTGACTTGCCAGTAGCCATTACGCAAATCAAGAGTGCTAAACATTTTGTAGCCATTGAGAGCATCAAGAAGGTCATCAACCCTAGGCAGTGGATGAGCATCAGGTTTTGTTACATGGTTTAACTTGCGATAATCAACACAAAACCTGTACGTGCCATCCTTTTTCTTCACAAGTACAATTGGGGAGGCCCAAGGGCTGTTGCTGGGCTGAACTACCCCTTGAGACAGCATTTCATTCACCTGCCTATCAACCTCTGCACGATAGTGATATGGTAATCTACGTGGATATTGTCGAATAGGGGTAGAATCCCCAGTGTCTATCCTATGTTCAACGACAGGTGTATGACCAAGACTACTTTGAAAAACATCCGGAAAAGAAAGCAAGGTTTGCAGAAGTTTTTTTCTATCAAGCTCATTTAGGGTAGGACTAATAGCAGATGCTAACTCAGAAGCTATACATTCTGAAAAATTCATAATTCCGCAACAAATATCTGGGGCTAGATGGGTTGCTGAGGGCTCTTCAAATACTGGCGAGAAGAAAGCAACTTTTTCACCTGCATGAAGCTCAACTGGTGAATTTGAGACATTCATTATTCTAACAGGAAGTTTCCGTTGGACTGCTTGACTTATGGTATGAGCAGTACAAAATTGTGTACCTAATGAATCACCTAAATTACATACCATTCCTAGTTGATTGGCGTAGCTTTTTGGAACAAGGCCCTGGATGATGCATTCCGTTCTAGATGGAAGAGTAAGATTGCTAGGAAGTACAACAGCTACTGGTCCTTGACTAGATGACTGTGTGAGCTTTGTGGAAGAGTCTAGACTGGATAGGGTAGAGGCTGTAGTAGACCTTTGCTGGGAATGTGGGCCTAAAGGCGTGGATACTGGAGTTAATGGAGTACTACCATGGGGCCCCACAAGAAAGTAAGATGCATCTAAGACAATTAATTGTAAATTGTTAGCACGAATGAAGTCCCAGCCTAAAATACATTGTAAAGGTTCTAACATATTGTCACAAATCAAAAAATCACAATCATACATAATGGTACTACCGGGAAAACATAGCGGGATTACAGTTGACCCCAAAGAGTTCAAAGCTTGCCCAGTAACAGAAACACAAGTATTGGAAGTGCTTCTAACAATAGGCGGAGCATCTGGCGGGTGAGATGCTACAATTTGCCTTAAGGCTTCTTGGGACAACAGGGATCTCATTGATCCAGTATCAAGTAAGGCTGAAAGCTGAGAGCCACCAAAAAATTTGCAGAAAACAAAAGGTTGGCGTAAAAATTGGGGTTCAATATCAGAAGCATTCCCAACACAAAATACGGAGGGGTGTTCATCGCGCCAACCCTTTAGCGAGACACCCCCTTGAAGTTTAAAGAAGACTTACTATTCACATAATGACTCGTATTATTTGCACAGTTTTCTGCCAAGTGTCCCCATCCATGACAGGTATTGCATCGAGGTACCTCGCGTCTTTTCGGACAGCTTCGGACAATGTGACCTTCATTATGGCATAGAAAACAACGAACGGTTGAGCGCCGCTGAGGCCCATAGCCTTCGCTGTTGCGCACTCCGTTATTAGAAATGGCAGCAACCAAATTAGCTTGACCTGCAGCAATGGTTTGCAACGCATCATGGAGGGCATCAAGCTTTTGCTGCTGATGTTCTATCTGTTGTTGTTGACGTTCCAGTTGCTCTTGTTGCGGTAGGACGTCAGATGCCGAAGTGGGAATGTCGACAGCAGTGGCACAGGATGCAGGCTCAGCCGAAATAACACGAAGAGCACGGAACCGTTGCGAAAACTCGAGCATGGTTTTCAGTGTGGGAGTCGGATCCGCTTCTAAGATTTTAAGGCGTAGATCATTAGGTATTCCCCGCATAAACTGACGGCGGAGTAAAGCATCGAATGCGCTGGGAGTTAGATCAGGCTCGGCATTTCGTAACAGTTCTTTCAAACGCCATAGGAACAAATTGGGATCCTCACCAGGGCGTAGGCGACTGTCCTCAAATTCACGGTAAAAATTCTCCTGCTCGACAGCAGGGGAAAAACATCGTTTTAAACTTGATGTCAGGGCTTCCCAGGTAGTTTTGTCTGCGGCAGCCAATGAGTCATAATATGAGGCGGCTGGGCCTTGAAGAAACGCAGGGAGCTTGACTAGCTGTGTCTCTTCAGACCACGTGTTTGCTAAAGCACATCTCGAGAAATGGCGAAGCCACGAAGAGAAGTCACCGGATGCAAATCGTTCGGGTAAGACATTGGAGGCCATATCTGTTCCCTGTCACCAATTTGTAACGTTTTGTGGGTTCTGCAGATAGGCCAACAATAAACACAACCGTCTTACATCGATATATTCCAACTCTGATTCACTATTCATCATTTCGCAATATTACAATCAACACTCTTCTCAATTTCTAATTACAATCAATACAAATCAGCTAGCTTGCTGTGCTTGTACTTACACGTGACAACTAATATCCCTAAATCGGTCAAAGGGATGCAACACGCCGGCTACTTCGAGTAACTGAAAAATGCTTTGCCGTCCCATAAAGTTACTGCTGTGTTGGAAATGGGGAAAGTTTGTGTATGGACATGGGAAGCTATCTGACATAAAAATTTTTTAAAAAACAGTATATAAAGGAAACACTAATGGTACTAACGTCTGAAAAATATGACATTTATAAGAACTTCAGCTAAATGAGCAAGGGGCTAAAAGTACTCCCGTAGAGTAGATACATGAATAGAGAATAAACATGAACTAGTGATCACAGACAAACGATCAACATTACAGGAGGAAAACCAATTTGCGCCGTGGAAACACGATACAATAGATATTCGTTTACGTAAGCAGCAAGCAAGCATAGCGTACAAAATAATGGGCAATCAGATATACTGCGAGGTGAAGTCACGATCATCAAACACCAAAAGTGAACCAGCAGCAGCATGAAAATGCGAAGTTAAGTCCACAGCACATCTGCAGCAACAGTCAATAAAAAAATCGACTCAGTCACCAGGTTCAGGCTGCTTTTCAACTGCTAAAAAATCACCATCTTTACCAGAGGCGTCGTAATTAACGCCAGGGTGATCGCCCATCGGATCAAGGAACTTGTAATACGACAACACAAACCAAAAGCAAATTATAATATAGGCGCAGAACACAAGCGTGATAAATATATCAATGAAGTGAGTTTTGTAAACAACCAGTCGAATGATTAAAGCAATAATGATAACAACCACCCCAATAACGGCCCATCCGAGCCAGATCAGTAACAATTTGCGAAGCTTTGCTCTGTGAAGTGCGGCTACCACAATAAGAATGATGGCGGTGATGATCGTTATCAACTGGCCAATCACAGCAATCAAAGCTCCAGCATTAACGCCATCTTTATCAGACCTCTTGCCACCGTGGCCCGTGTCGTTTCTTCCATTGCCGCGTCCAGAGAGCTTATGCGCCTCGAATCCCAATGACACTGCGGCTAGAATCTAAGAACGAGAATGTTCAATTTGAAAACTGGTAGTGAATGGACTTCATATTATCTCATATGATTACACGTTTCTTTTATAAGAAAGTCACTTATAAGAAACTAGCGCTCAACTGCTCAAAACGCTAAGAAAGTTTAGTACATGAGTTTTGAGACCTAAGGACATAGATAAGTTTAAATACATTTGAAATTCCAATTTTCATACATTCCTATGGTTTCTTGCCAAATTTGAATAGGCCCCCTGTGATAATGTCTGTACTTCAGCGATACGGTTTGTGCAGTGCCTGTTTTTCTGTCTTTAAAACTGCAGTATTACACAAACTCGGTACCTCTTACTAAGAAAGCCCTAAGGGAGTTTCAGTGTGGAGATTATCAAAAAACAAAGAAAGTTTCATTACTAGGCGAAAAAACCACATACATACTTTGAGGAATACACACTTTGAGGTATACACACTTTGAGGTATATGCATTTTGAGGTATAAGCACCTTGAGGTATACACACTCTGAGGTAAACACACTTTGAGGTATACGCATTTTGAGGTATACGCAATTTGAGGTATACGCACATTGAGGTATATACACTTTGAGGTATATACACTTTGAGGTATACACACTTTGAGGTATACGCACTTTGAGGTATACACACTTTGAGGTATACACACTCTGAGGTATGCAATCTGAGAAAGTTGAACAACTCAGAAATCTTCTTCAACATTGTGACTTGGTAACAGGTTGACACGATTAGAGCTATGATCCAATTGTACCACTTTTTGCAAGCTCTTTCCGAACAGCTCTTACAAATCTTGTAGTTATGTAGGTCTACCAATAGCAAGTGGAAGATTCACACCTTCAAAAATCTAATTGGACTCTTTGATTTTGTTTTAGGAACGAAGCCATGACTTTTCACTAATTACCTGTTACTTTCCATATCAGCACAAAATTAACTTATCCTGCAAGATCTATATACAAAACACCATGCCACACACCACACCACATCACACCACACCTCATCACACCACACCTCATCACACCAAAGTACACAACACAACACCCATGGATGGATACCAAGGGATGTGGGGGTGCTACATCCACCCTCACTATTTTATTTCTTGTAGGTAACTCATTTCTCCATTTGGCAAAATGGTATCCTTGTTCAATAAAAGAAAGAGAAAGGAATAGGCAGGACTGAAAACTTGTAAGACTCATTTTTCAGGTATACCAACATGTATTTACAACAAATGCATAGAGAAGACTGATAGTGATATAGTAGTTAGTAATAAGGGGAAGCAATATATATTTTTTAACTATAAAAAGGAAGATCCACATTAATAAAGGGTGATAACAATAGGGGAGCTGTAGGCAGGCAAAGCAAAGGAAAATTTCCCACAAGGATGCTCTAAAAATACAGCTTGGCAGCTTCTCATCAGTGTATCAGAGACATGCAATGTCTCTTGTTGAAGGGTATATCTAGTTTGATGAAATGAAGATAATTTTGACAGTGAAGATTATCATGACCATTCTCCAACTTGTAGGGAAAATGAGCAAAGATACCAACTCTGTTTGTCATGCATTTTAGGCACTGCACATATACAGGTTAGCACTACAGCATTCTCAGAAGATTATTTTAAACACCATATTTTGCTATTAATGGGTGTAGCTCAAGTTGAATGTGAACAGTTCTTCTCAAAGATCAAATTGACAGACTCAGATCTCAGTGGTGAAGAGTTTTTACAGATGGCCCCATTAGAGGCCAAGGTCCACAAGTTTTCAAATCATTTGGGTAAACCTAGAGTAGAGGCAAAACCACGAGTATTAGGCCAGCTTGGCATGAAAGGAAATAAAATGAAATTATAACAGGTAATTGACAAGAAACTATTTAGTATTAATAATGACTCATGCTATCATTGATTGATGCTTGATGCATTGCTTAGGTACACCCAGGGACGCCTACGCTAGGGGGCAAGGGGGCAAGGGGGGCAGCTGCCCCTCCTGCCCTTTCCAAGGACTTAATTATTTTATTGCAAAAATGTTTATAATGTGCCCTCAATAGGAACCTTGCCCCCTGCCCTCGGTGCGGGCAGGCGTGCCTGGGTACATCATGCTGTGAACACGTTTTATTCTGTACTTCTGTTCAATTCGATCTTAGCTGTGAACTACAAGCGATTTCTGCTTTAATATAAATCGTTCTGTTATGCTAAGACAATGAGTGATTATCTCTTAAGACACTCTCCTTAGCATTCAAATAGAAATCATTCTGAAATACAAATGATCTGCTGAAAATTAACCCTCGAAAAAGCATTTTGTAGCTACTCTTGATCATCAGCATTTTCCAGCTCTATTCTTGGAGCCACAACACCCGTGGCTGAAAAGCACTAAAAAGACACCATCCTGAAAACTGTCCACCTACAACCCTTCCCCCCAAAAAATCATTCCCATAAATTCAAGCAATGATACGCCACTGAATTTAAAAAGTCACTACTCCTAGGGATTTTCTATTTCCGATACATCGAAAGACTAAAGTTCTCTTTTGTACGCCAAAACATTTTGCTAAGCCCACTCAGGACATTTTCGGGCCTACGTTCAAGGAATGCACTCTGCCATCGCGATTGGATGGAGAAGAGGAAAAGAAGAAGAAAACAAATCCATTTGGGCGTCCCGTATACACAGCACCAGTGTACTCTCAGGAATTCGTTTCAACTGACAATCCAGGATTAACAGCTCCATTCAAGCAAAAGCCTACTACTGGCCTAGTGCTTTGCAAGTAACGTGTGCACGGTCGGTACAGCCCACTTTCATTCACAAAGCAGCTAGATGTAAGCCGTTCCTACGCCAAAAGTTATGATGTTCATGGTCTGTGCAATATAGCCAGCAAATCATAACTTCTATAAAGAGGAGGGGCTCTGATGTTACCTAATATGAATTGATATCCTGCTAACTCAGTAAAGGCTGCTTTTGGCCCTTTGACATTATCGAAGGCATCTGCTCAGTTTGAACATACTGTACTTACAATATCGAAGACTCCAATGATTATCGCTCCATAGCGAAGAGAAGTGCAGAAGCAGTTAGTTGCGTATCTCATCTTTTCTAAGCAGCTTACTAAAATACCTGTCACCTTCGTATATTCAAATAGGTTATGTGCAGTTAGGGCACCGCAAATGACCACACCTTATTAATCGATTGTCTTTCTCGTGCTTGTTGCCTATAACAACCAATGGAGAGTTGATCCATAGAAGTGATCCAGACTAACAGAGGCAAATTTTGTAACAGCCAATCAAAAGCGATTCTCAACAACCAATCAGAATCCTGGATGGTGACGTTATTTGTTTACATTTTGCCTGCCACCCCCTCTAGCAATGGTAAAACATCATCATCATCATTCTGTGCCATGCTTCATAGCGTTGGCTACCATGGATCTCCATCTTTCACGGTTCCAAGTGCACGAAATCGTTTGTGTTTGCTTGTCTTTTTGCAACCATACCGTCATACTGTCAAGTATCTTCTCTCTCTCTGTCTACCCCTGCTTCTTTTTCCATCAATTTTTCCTGTCGTCACTAAATGTTCCAATTCCTTTCTTCTCATCACGTGTCCAGAGAACACTGCTTGTCTCTTCCTTGTTTTTTTAACTAATGACCTCGTTGTCCCTGCCCTTTCAAGTACTTCTTCATTTCTAATCTTGTCCACATACGAGATTCTAAGCATTCTGCGAAGGAACCACATCTCAGTCGCCTTTAATCTATTTTCTATTTCCTTGCTGATAGTCCATGCTTCACAGCCATACATCAATACTGGCAATATGTAACAGTCAAGTACTCTTCGGTGAACTTTCATTGACATACTCTGGTTAATAGGAAGGTGTTTCATTTGCCCATAAACCTTCTTCGCTTGCATTAATTCCTGCAGTCACTTCAGCCTTGCATTTGCCATCTGCTGATATCTGTGTGCCAAGGTACTTGAAATTACGCACTTGTTTTAATAATTTGTTGCCTATCCTTATAGCACAAGTTGGTGAATCTTCCTTTTTTGATATCACCATGGTTTCTGTTTTCTTAATATTCAGACTCAATCCCATAATTCCACTCTCTTCGTTGATCGTATGTACTAAGTCTTGTAATTCTTCTTCTCTTCCTGCTATCAACACAATATCATCAGCATACCTGAGGTTATTAGTGTTTGCACCCCCTATTCTTATTCCAGGTCTATCTTTTATAGATCTTAATATGATCTCACTATAAAGTGAAAACAATTCAGGTGAGAGTACACACCCCTGTCTTACTCCCTTTTCGATCTTTTGATACCCACTGATGTTGTTATTTACCTTAATCGCTGCAGTTTGTTGCCAGTACATATTTTTGATTAATTGTAAATCCTTACCATCTATATTTATATCTTGAAGCATTTGTATAAGCTTGTCATGTTTTACGGTGTCAAAAGCCTTGGAAAAGTCTATAAAACATAAGTATAGGTCTTGTTGGACTTCAATCGATCTTTCTATAACTGTTCTTAATATATATATTGCGTTCGTGGTTCCTTTTCCAGCAACAAATCCACATTGCTCTTGTGCAATCTCTGGTCCTGTCTTATTCCTTGTTCTGTTCAGTATTATCCTAAGCAAGATCTTTGTAAGATGGCTCATTAAACTTATAGTCCTGTGTAGCTCGCATTCAATTGCACCTGCTTTTTTTGGGAGTGCAATAAATATAGATTTTGAAAGATCTTCTGGTATTTGACCAGTCTCATATATGTTATTAAGAATTTTAGTGATTTGATCTACCCCGAACTCTTCCACTGCTTCCAGCAGTTCTATGTTGATGCTGTCAGGCCCTAACGCTTTCCCCTTTTTAATCTTTTTCATTGCATATTCTACTTCACTTTTGAGTATCTGTGGTCCTTCTGAGTTAGTTCTGATTCTGAAATGCTCATTTCTTTCATTATCACCATATAAATCTTTAATATGCTCCTCCCACCTCGCTAGTATCTGTTCCTTTTCCATAATAATATATCCTCCTTTTGACTTTATACACCCTGTGCTTGAGCATGCTTTCCTTCTACCTGTGATTTCATTAATCTTTTTGTACATTGATCTTAAATCTTTGCCATGAAAGTCTTCAACTTCTCTGCAACTTTTAGTTAGCCAAAGCTCTTTTGCCTCCTTACATTTAGTTCTTATCATTCTATGTACTGTTTCATATTCCTCACTGTTTCTTTTAAGCTCTCTCCTATTTTCCATCAGATTCAATATTTCGTCAGTCATCCATTTCTGTTTTGCGTTTCTTTTCACTTTTGGGATAATTTTCTGTGCAGCTTTGTTGATACACTCTCTCAGATTTTCCCATTGTTTTTCGATGCCATCTAGTCCCTGTAATGCTTCAAATTTATTTCTAACTTCAGTTGAATATAGTCTCCTTAATTCTGGATCGGTATTCAGCATAGCATAATCCATCAAAGATTCTTTCCTGGTGTTTCTTAATTTCTTTAATTTGAGCCTAATTTTGCTGATAATAGGGACGTGGTCACTGTAACAATCTGCTCCTGGATACGTTTTACAAGAGATGAGTGAGTTTCTAAACCTCGTTTTCATCACGACATAATCTATTTGATTTCTTATGTTGTCACCAGGACTCTTCCATGTCCACAAACGTCTAGGTGGCTGACAGAAGATAGTATTTCCAATGATCATTCCATGTTCTTTCACCCATTCCACCAGGCGGTTTCCTCTCTCATTTCTTTGACCCAGCCCATATGCTCCCATATTCTCGTCCCTGCTGCCTTTTCCTACCTTTGCATTAAAATCCCCCTGTATGATAGTATTATCAGTTGATTTACATTGCTTCATAGCTGTTTCCAATTCACTGTAAAACTTGTCCAACTCCTCATCAGTACTATCAGAAGTCGGGGCGTATACTTGAATGATGTTTATATCAAGTGGCTTCGCATCTAGCTTTATCATACAAACTCTATCTGACAATGTCCAAAAACCCTTTAGAGATCTGGCGTGCTCTTCATCCATTATAAATCCAACCCCATTTTCATGCTTTTGCCCTCCTGAGTAAATGACAGTTTTCTTTCCTGAGGAAATTTTACCAGCTCCTGTCCATCTTACTTCACATATTCCAAGTATGTTGATCACTAATCTATCCATTTCCTTTTTGATATTTTCTAACTTTCCAGATTGATATAACGTTCTGACATTCCATGTAGCAATTTTGACAGATTTTACTCTACTTCTACTTTTATGTTTACCAGCAGTCGCTTGATAACGGTCGAGGTTCACCTGCTGATCATGAGTACCTCTACCGGACGAGGGTTCTCCACTCAAGCCCCCATTAACGTCGTTCACTTCAATTCGGTTAAGACTTTGTTCCATGATTGTTCTTGGGAAGTTACAGCAGTGGTTTCCCGTTGCCTTCTGCCGGATTTATCTTCCAGTTTTCTCTGATAGCCTTTGATGATCCAACATCACTCTGCAAGGCAGCAGAATAAATTTGTGGATGGCCGTTGACTCACTAGAGTTCATCCGCCCTTTGTCAGGTATTATTTTTAGTCCTGCAGGGTTCCACTACCCTCCTCATCCAGCAGTAACCTAGATGGGGGTGTCAGTTTAGTCGCCGACAACACGACCATGTACAGGTAGTATCGGATTACATGGTTACCAATAGCAGAGAATTAGACCCTGACCTGACAGTCAAAGGTAAAGGTGAGTCCCATGTACGATTCCGTACGTTGGGGGAGTGCCCGTTAGAGGGACACTTATCCTGAGCCGCCGGCATAGTGAGGTAGGGTGGCCAGTTCCTTTCCTCGCCGCCTTTAGCTTCCCCAGTGTTGCCACCGGGTACCCATTTACTGCTGGGTGGACAGTGAGCGAGCATCCCAACTATGATCCGAGGGTTCGGCTCGAACCATCGATGTTTCGCACAGCAGTCAAGCGCTCTAACCACTTGGCCACTCGCCCACATAGCTGCATAAAAAAGACCATCATCAATATATACTTGCTTGAAACTCTCCCAGTTTTTGGCAGCAGTTTTCTAAGGTAGTAAGCTATGAATTCCTCGCGGCCCTAAGCGATAGCTCCATGAAAATTTTCTACAGCGACGTTCAAATCTCATCCTTCCTACAATGTATGTCAAATAGGTCTAGGCATCCAGGGAAAGTACCTCTGAACCCCAAAAAAACTGTTCATAGTTCACAATCAATACCGCAAAATTCCTCAAGAGAACCCTTTTTCAATAGCATCATTGAATTGAAATTAACTTGTTATAGTAACTGCAACTTTGTCTCTTCCCACTCCAGAAAACTAGGTAATGATTTGTACATTTCCTGTGACTAAAACCAGCAAGAGAAGTAGGACAAAGAAAACTAG
Organism: Mastigias papua; assembly: GCA_964019165.1. Taxonomy (NCBI): domain Eukaryota; kingdom Metazoa; phylum Cnidaria; class Scyphozoa; order Rhizostomeae; family Mastigiidae; genus Mastigias; species Mastigias papua. Next base: position 1,298,462 of record OZ025275.1, on the reverse strand, counting down.
TACCCTTCCTTAACTTAGACTTGCTTCATCAAGGCAGCATCTTTCACAACAAACTTATTGCTGAGTGAAACGGAGTTGTAAGGTTTCCGTTCGGTGAATTAGAATTATTCCATTCGGTGAATTAAACTCCTTGTGTCTACAGTGAATATAAAATTTGCAATGGCTTCTTGACGTATTCTCATTATCGTCGACGAAACATATTTTTGGTTACAAGAGTGTATTTATTTTATCAAATTTGCGTCAGCAGGTATTCAACTTTGCAGGAATGTTTCAAAGAAATTTGCAAATCATTATCTATTTTTCGGAGGTGGGAGAGACAAAGTTGAAATTAAAAAAAGGAAATTAACTTCAAATTGAAGAGGCTATATAGCTAATAGATCAATATTTGAGGTAACAATGTAACTTTTTTTCACTCAACTGATGGAGCGAGCTTGTTAGACTACTAGCAGCGTACCACCTATTTTATCCTTTGTTTCATTGCTTTATTTGACTAATAGTTTTAGACACTTCATCTCACATTAGCCTAACACGTTCAGAATTTTGGTCATATGCATGTGCATGTATTCATTCTATAGATTTAGAATTATTTGGTACACTCAAAAACTGTCCAATGTTTACCTTGTCTATTTCCTGTACAAAAACTCAACATCTTTTGACACCAACTTTACTTATCTTGTTGCACATATGTTGAATTGTAAGCAACATATTCTGTTGGAGCCAGAAAACTTAGTGTCCTTTCTTGTTGTATTTTGTCACAGTGTATCCAAAGTAAGTTGTAGTTTTAAAATTCTTATAAGATATCAGAGGAAAAAAGAGGCTATTGAGAAAGGGTTCTCTTAAGGAATTTTGCAGTATTGATATTGAATTATGAACATGTCTTCTGCGTTTGGGAGCCACTTTTCCTGGGTACCTATACCTATTTGACATACAATTTAGGGAGGATGAAATTTGAACGTCGCTGTAGAAAAATTAGATGTAGATATCGCTTAGGGCCGCGAGGAATTCATAACTTATTTTCTTACAAAAATGCTGCTAAAAACTGGGAGAGTTTCAAGCAAGCATGTATTGATGATGACCTTATTTTTGTATGACTATGTTTTCCCCATTGTAAAGAGGGGGTGGCAGGCAAAATGTAAACAAAGTGACGTCACCATCCAGGTTTCTGATTGGTTGTTGAGAATGCCTTTTGATTGGCTACTTACAAAATTTGCCTCTGTTATCCAGACTAAATACCAGGGACGTAGGAAGCATCTAAAAAGTGGGGGGAGGGGGGCAAGTCCTAAAGGGGCACATTACCACGCCCATTTTGGACTTCAAAGGGGCACTTTTGCATAGTTTGCTTAAAAGTGGGGGCCATGGCCCCTCTGGCCCCCCAGTTCCTACGTCCCTGTTAAATACCAACAGAACATCCTCTACTCTATTACACATTTGCTACATGGATTACGCACAATCCATGACAATACAATGAATGGAACCAGCTCCCAAACTCTCGATTGTCTGCAGTGATAAACGTTCGCAACGAAGTTCTGTAGTACCAACAGACTTTTCACACATATTAGCACTTGAAAGTTCCTTAAAATTCTGTCTCTAAAAGTACAAGTTCTTTAACTGTCCTGACCTTCTATTTACATGTAGTGTCTTTAAAAAGTGGCTACGTACACAGAAAAACGTGCATTTAATGTTGGCAATCCAGGTGGCAATCATGCATTATGATAGATTTGTTACAATAGCGGAGATAGGAACATTCAAGGAGAGGCAAGAAATGAAGATTTCCCGACAAAAAATAATTATTGTATTACCTTTTATGATCAATCTATATGCCTATTTAGTTTTATAAATGCCTTTCCTTTCAAATGATTGCATCATTTATCCGACAAGATAAAAAACTCCAGAAAAGTAGCAGTTTAGCTCTATATGGGGGTTTTCACCCACCTTACCCCCTCTGTCTACCCCACTGGTTTACTACCACAGTAGTAAGAGTCCAACGATTGTTCTATTCTTCTGTTGTCTTATGTCCAGTAGTGCAATATGTCAACGTTGTTGATGAACTTTGTGGGTTTCTAGCAAAATGTTGCATACTCCAGTCAAAAGCTCATGAAGTTCATCTTTGCAGCGACTGAAGTCTAGCACAATAGAACTAATATATTATGTGAAAAAAGATACACTTAAACTAAGAGAACAAGATTCTTTTACGAACTCCTATATCGAAGCCTATCGTCAATTACTAAATAGAGGTATCGTTAGACAGGGACGCCTACGCTGGGGGGGACAGGGGGGCAGCTGCCCCTCCTGCCCTTTTCCAAGGACTAAATTATTTTAGTGAAAAATGTTTATGATGTGCCCTCGATAGGAACCTTGCTCCCCCTGCCCTCAGTGCGGGCAGGCGTCCCTGTCGTTAGATATAGCAAACAAAAAGCATTCGCATTTATACATGTCGTCAATGGTGGCATTCTTACAGTTGGCTCCAAGAAGCGTATAGATAGGCTTAGCTTGGGTTTAAGTAGAATATTCTATAGTGATATTTTTGATTTCAACTAGCTGCCTCAGAAGCCAACAGAATCAACTTCAAAGCAAGGCAAACTGGTCGCAGTAGTGATGCAAACATTGAACAAAAATAAAGCTTAGAAACCTGTATTACTTCATATTTATCAATAATTCAAATAATGACTAATAATGACTAATGTTTGATTGCAATGATAATTAATTTCATTTCAAAAATATAAATTTATTGTAGATACTTATGACATTTAGCAATAACTAAAATTCTTTAACAAAACCTGGTAATACCATAATAAGTAACCTGCACGTAAACTTATAAACAACCGAAGAGCAATGTTCAATGTTCATGTTCAATGTTTATGTTCAGTGTTCAATGTTTTCTTCCTTTCAATGATCTTACCCCCAGTCATATTTGCTCTTCGATTGCTTAAAACTTGGTAATCTTAGAAAATAATTAATAAATTTCCCAGTTTATTGATGAAGATTGTATATTAAGTTGAACACTTTGGACGCTTCAATCCCAGTTTTATGCAAATATCTGTGCACGTTGGATGTTGTGAAGCCCAGAATTCATCGAATCCTTCCCTGCCTCTATTTGCAGTCCCAAATCCTTTCTTGTCTTTAGTGTGAATCTGTGGGTCAGTTAAAAATGTAGCTCCTGTTTCATCTCGACTTGTCCATCCTTGAATATCAACAATGATTCTACGGCCATTCGACGCACAATAAGAAAAATGACTTAACGCCAATAATAAATCTTTGCCAGCAACGTTTCGTTTCTGCACCCAGCTTAGATTGTTTGAGATTTTAGTGAAATTCCCGGCCATGTAAGGTTCAACATTGTAATATCTCTCGGGGTCGTTTTTAACGTCAGCTAATTCAAGAATAACAGCTGGCAAGAACTGCACTTGACCAAAAGCAAGACCTGGAAAATTGAATCAAAAATGAAGACTCCTCTTATTTTGGGTCAATAGATATGAGGGTTTCAGATCAATGAAATGAATACATAAATGTACGAAAGAGAAATCGCTATGATGAGAGAAGGGAAAAAGGATGTACAGAAAAAAGAGGCATCCCTAGCTATCATGAATGTTGAAATTGTTAGGCAGATAATAGAACAGACAAACGTTACAAATATAAATGCAAGCATACATTAACTTATCTATATATCTACATTAATATATAAATATATATAAATATATATTTATATATGTACATGTATATATATATGCATATATATATATATATATATATATATATATATATATATATATATATATATATATATATATATATATATATATATATATATATATATATATATATATATATATATATCTAGCCTTCTTACCTCTACGAAACATTTCCTGACTAAATAAAGTTGCGTAATATCTTGATGTTACTTGACAAACAACATCTTGCTTGTATTGTTGTAAAGTTCTCGGCTTGTCTTTATACTTTTCCAGCTTGTATTGCTTTCCAATATACCTAGAGAATATAATATCAGAGAAGGGCTCAAATAAACATGGCCAAACTGCAATGATAGATCAGTCATGTCTAATTGCAAAGTTCCATATAAATTAGGAATTTACAATCCATGGGAGGTTAAGTCTGGATAATACTTCAATGACAAGCTTGGCTCATTCTTCCAGTCATTTTTTGACTGGGACTCGACATTAAAACTCGTACCACTATCGCAATCAGTTCCCACCTTACTTGCACAAATTGACATTAAAGTTCGTTGTAAAGTCATGTTGCAAATTGTGTTACTGCGAAGGAGAACAGTATTACAAGTACATACAAGTACATACATACATACATTATACCTAATTGGGGGTCTTTCAAGGGATTTTCACTGGCGGGGAATTGACACACAGTATCGTGGCAATCGAGGAGACGCGGGAAATTTGTCATGCAATTTTCCCGCGTATTTAACCACCTAACTTTTGTGTTGTGCAAGAAAGCTGCACAGACATTGATTGAAAGTAATGAGGCGAAGGAAGAAAACAATAGTATTTAAGATTAATTTTCATCATAAACTTAAACCAAAGGGCAACTGCTAAAGGGGAGTTATGAACCAAATAGCGGGGAAATTTTAGGCCCCGGTGGAAAGACCCCCTAGTATAAACACTAAGAGAAATTGGCCGGATCTCAACGCTGACTTACCAGAACTTAATGCACCCTTCCATTAACACTCTAATCCAAAAATTCAGCTACCATTAGAACGTACCAGCCCGGATATCGAAAAAACGAAACTTATAGATGAACTGAGGCATCATTTGGGGGTAAAAATTCTTACTTCTAATACCTACTGTTCGTGTCAGGGCTCAAATGCTGGGACTGACAAGTAGGACTAACATGTCGGGACTACAATGTCGGGATAGATATTCTGTTAGGAGCATTTGCCCATGGAAATGCGTTAGTCTTACTTTGCCATAGGCTCCTCTTGATTGATGTACTCAACCATGAAGGCATCGCGGCATGCACCTTTGTCTTTATCGCTGAGTTTCAACTTTTCCCCAATGTAAGCAAGAGATTGCGAGGTGGACCATTCTGCTGTGAGTGGGTCATATCGCCAAACCTTGGCTCCTACACAGAGGTTGAAGTAAAAGTCAAAGCAATGAACAAATCAATCAGTGACACAACCGTATCCAAGCATCTTTCAAAAATGCTTTATCAATCTTCAATAGAACGACTTTCAAAAGCAATCTCTCTCACTCTTCCTCTCTCCTCTATAATCTCTCTTCTCTCATTTCCTCCCTCCCACACCTCTCCTTCCTTTCTCATCTTTCAACACTTAAATGCAAATATATATATATATATATAAAGCGAAACACGAAGTGCTCCAGGTACCGTCTTATATAGACATAAACTCAAAAAAATGACAACTAATTTCCTCGCAACAAGTTTCATCCGTTCAAAGCGGACTCTTCAGGCAGAATGTTTCGATATATATATATATATATATATATATATATATATATATATATATATATATATATATATATATATATATATATATATATATATATATATATATATATATATATAAATTAAATTGAAATAGAAATTAAATTGGCTTTGCTACATCTTTTTTCATGATAAATATATATATATATATATATATATATATATATATATATATATATATATATATATATATATATATATATATATATATATATATATATATATATATATATATATATATATATACATATTTATACAAATGCTAATTCACAGCCGCATTAACTAAGTATATAAACATAATATAGAGAAATCCAAAAATATACTGTCTTGTGCTGTAAACGTTTGGATTTATTATCTTCATCAGTACTCACTTGAAGAAGATAATAAATCGAAACGTCTACAACACAAGAAAGTATATTTGTGAATTTCACTATGTTTTACTTATATACTTAGTGCGGCCTTGACTTAATATATATAAATACACTAACTAATTCAAAGCTGAATCAGTTAAGCAGGGAAATAATAATATAGAGAAATTCAACAATATACTTTCTTATATCATAAACGGCCTCATCAAATCAAAATCAGTGAAAAAAATAAAGATCTCATAGAAACATTAAGGACATAAGATAGGATATTATTTAAATCACTATATTTATATAGAAGTAGAATATATATATTATATATATAGAAATAGAAGTCTCGTGAGAACTGATGAAGGCTTGTGCCGAAACGTTTTAAAAGTTGGAATTTTTCTTGAATGTCTATGTATTTCTTTAAAAATTTATTCGTGATTGGAGCTGTTTGAGTGATTATATATATATAAATATATATATACATACATATATATATATATATATATATATATATATATATATATATATATATATATATATATATATATATATCTTTATATATATATATATAAACATGCATATATATATATATATATATATATATATATATATATATATATATATATATATATATATATATATATATATATATATATATATATATTACTTATTTAAATTACTTACTGAAAACCTTTGCTTTTGAATGCCTGATAACACTTAATGTGTTCTCAATTTGTAGAACATCCTGTTCCCTTGTGTTAATTGTTCCTTCTATATATATATATATATATATATATATATATATTACTTATTTAAATTACTTACTGAAAACCTTTGCTTTTGAATGCCTGATAACACTTAATGTGTTCTCAATTTGTAGAACATCCTGTTCCCTTGTGTTAATTGTTCCTTCTATATATATATATATATATATATATATATATATATTACTTATTTAAATTACTTACTGAAAACCTTTGCTTTTGAATGCCTGATAACACTTAATGTGTTCTCAATTTGTAGAACATCCTGTTCCCTTGTGTTAATTGTTCCTTCTATATATATATATATATATATATATATATATATTACTTATTTAAATTACTTACTGAAAACCTTTGCTTTTGAATGCCTGATAACACTTAATGTGTTCTCAATTTGTAGAACATCCTGTTCCCTTGTGTTAATTGTTCCTTCTATTGTAGCCATTGTTGTTTTCATCCTCTTTTTTGAGTTCTCATTCGACATGTAATCCTCTTCCGTCAAGTAAGTTGTGTTGTTTCTAAATACTTCGATCCCAGAGTCATCTTCCTCATCCTGGACCCCAGAATCACCAGACACTGCTGAGTTCACGATCCTAAGAAACTCCTCATCTTCATCATGCTCCTTATTCGAAGGTCCTTCCTCATTTTCACCACTGTCTTCATTTTCATTCAAATGAGAATCCGACAAAAATCGTCCGGGCCTCTTTTCATCTTCCAGATTGTCGTGATCTGTACTTTCATTCGTGTCTGTTGCAGTTGTAGCGTTTTGAACATAATTAGTTTTATCAATCCATTGCCTTTTCATTTCTGCAGATCCTTCATTAATAAGTATTTCATTGTGTACCAGTTTTCTCTCCATCAATATCTGGGAATCTTTACCAGTCTTGGCTCTGCTAAACATTCTTATTTTCTCAAGCTCTTCCTTCAAAGCAATCAAGCCCTCTTCTTCAGTCGAAACAGTTGATTTCGAATGCAGCAGCTTGTCATCAAATGGTTCTGTGTTACTCTCCGCTTCTTTGCAGTGACTCATTGATGGCAGTGATCGATGTGATGAGGCAGTGTTTTCCTGTCTGTAGTTGATTTCCTCATCGCTTTCGGCAGTATCTGTAGCAGTCGGAGCATTTCTGTGATCCACTTCATCCGTGTCAATAGTTGACTTATTCTGAAAACAGCCATAATCTGTTCTTTCTCCATTGCTATCATCATAATCATCACCGTCGTCATCATCACATCTCCTCACTTTCGAAACATCTTTTGAATCTGCTTTCTGGGATGACTTAATAGAAGCCTCTTTATCGTTCCTCTGGTTTGATGAAATCGAGGCCTCCTTATTATCTTTTTGGCTTGATGAAGTATCAGAGGATTCTGTTGCAGGTAACTTTGAGTTCTCAGTTAACGGCAACTTTGGCAAACCTAAGAGCAGCATTGTCGTCTGGATGAGCATTATTGACCAATCATCGTGCTCGATTTTCAGTTCAAAAGAGCAATAGTGCTCATACAGTTTCAATGCCAATGCTAAAAGAGCTTTAGCCGTGCCATTGAGGGAGGAGTCTCTGCTACCTCGCAAACCGTACAGGTCTGCTAAAACCTGTGACAGCTTGTACACGCAAAAAACAAACTCGTAGAGTTGTTCGCGACTTTGTAAACTAGATATACTTGAATGACATTTCAGGCCCTCGATCAGCTCCGTGGCTGCATATTTCAAGTAGAATCCAGCCTCGTTCGAGTTTCGAGGAAGAATTCTCGAATAAATGAGCATTAATTCGCCAGCACGCCTCTGAAAGTAAAGAGAGAACTCTTTGCTGTATTAAGAAAGATACATACGATATATGTAATATTGTCAAATAACGCGGCCCGCTCTGTCATAACTGAATGGGGTGAAAGTCAGATTCATCTAAAAAAATTGACAACAGAGTTTTTAACAACCTTTATCTCTCGCGGACCAAGCAACAAATCCTACATGCCATCTCAAAATTTCACAAATTTATCCATGATTTTGCAGTCACCTGTAGAAACCCAAGCTCCTGTAACAGTACGCCCCTGCTTATGCGAGTTGAAAAATATTTAATCTGTGCAATATGAGGTGCGACAAACGGCAAACATACCGTGACAAAAATGGACAAAAATGTCTTACGTGGGGACTTGCTTCAAATTGGCTATTTCATAGCCAGCCTTTTCATGTTATTTGATCTTAAAAGGTGACAACAATAAAATTCCTAGAAAATTAACGAGATATGATGTCTGTTTAATCAAATATAAGTGCATGAATATCACCTATCCTAAATCGAAATGTGAGATTATTTGCAAATATGGAGCAAACTTTAACCTGACCTTGACAAAAGTAAACTGACCTTGTTCTTGGTGAAAAATAGTGGCGAATATATAGACATTTGTGCTGCTTCGTTTACACATTTGATGGCCTCGAGGATCGGGTGACTAGATGTAAGATTAAACCTCGGTCTGATTGTCTTGTTGAAATCTTCCATTGACATGTACTGGTATGCATCCGCAAGCAAAGAGAGGCTAGAGGCCCAACCCTTCTTGTCCACCTTCGGCAAGGACTTGAATCCAAAAATCGACTTGATCAAGTCAATTGATGCCCTTGTCCACAGACCAAGACCACGGTATATGTCTCCCCTGATTTGAACACAAACCGAAGTAACAAGCTGCTGATCGGATTCTTCCTTGAAAACCCATTGGCCCAACTTCTTCTTGCTGTCGATAAATTTGTTCAAAGCCTTGTCAGCACCTTAAACATGGAAAATATGCAATGAGAGACAATTTTATGATCTAAGGGGCTCTAACCTCTAACCGAGAGATATTAAAATTTTGAGAAAAAAAGACGTAGAAAGCTTAAGTTGGGTACCAGAACCCATCTTGAAACTGTGACGACTACACAATAACTTCTTCTGATGATCAGGGGCAAATTTCGATTCTTCGCATTAGGGGGGGAGGGTGGGTGAAGCATTGATATCTGACTAACGGGCGTGGTGTGGTTGAAGAAAGGGCATGTCGTACTTGACAAAATGGAAACAGAGTCAAAGAAGTGGGGGTAAAAACTATGAAACACTTCATTCTGATCATTCTCCCTAAACTTCATAATACTTAGCTGTGCAAAAAGCAGCATTGAGTGTAACAAATCTCCGCAAATATGAACTTACAAAAGTAACAACATACAGGTTTTTCTGCTGAATTGAGCACCATGTAGGTAAGAGCCTGTTTTACCTTGATAAACACTAGACTTTCACCACAAGGTGATTAAGTTGATTTTGGATGCTTAATACTTCCAGATTATTGAAGAAAAACCAAAAATCATCACAAAAAGTCTCAGTTATGTGTGTTGAACAGTTTATGCATTTCAATAACAGAAAATTTTGATATCATTTTACCCATAAAAGTTCTAAAAGCTTGCAAAAAAAACCACTAGAGTTTATAGTTTTAGTTTTCTTTCGTGTTTGCCTTCGAATAAGAAACTTTATACCCTAGAAATGATATGAGTAAATTTTTAAATAAGAACCTAAGTTAGAATAGTAGGTTCTTATAAATGGGAATAACTGTAAACAGAATAATTGAATGTTTCCCCGACAAAATCCATTGTTTTGATCATGGGGGGGGGGGGGTACTGCATATCTTATACCTTCCCAGTTGAGTCAAAGCTACGAATAACTGAAAAAGTTAATTAGACAGGCAAAAGGGCCTAGCTGAAGAACCCATTTGCAGGTTGATTTTTGATAAAAGTACTGGACAATTCGACGAATTCAATTTGTTCAAAATAGTTGAAATAGGGAAGATATGAATAGCACTTGACTCGTTCTTCATCTCGATTACAAAAGAGAAGCATATAAAGTGTTAATGTAAAATGAAAAGCTAAATCCACATTCAAACTACGAATCAAAATATTGATAAATTTGTAGTGACCCTAAACACCGGGAACAAAACCTTCAAATTAGGCCTTCCACCATCACTCATTCATAACTGGCCTTTTCCATTTCTGCTAAGTCATCCCACATCTGGACATCACCTTACGTCATCCCTGTCATCACACCTTACAGGTCATTCCTTTGCTTTTGTTTATCTCACATGTCCATTCCACCTACTCAGTCCACCACCTTCTTTTTGTATCTATTTAGTAATTCATGTGTAATGATTCGGCAATTTGTGTATATATATCTGTAGAATTATATTGAATAATCAGTCAGTAGATCAGTACGCTAACTCAACATCGTCTATCTCTGGCTCCGTGTTCTCTGCACGTTAAATAAGACTACGTCAACATCAACCTTCAGAGAGAACGGCTGGTTACCACAGCAGCATTTCGTATCACTAAAAATTATAGTCAAACCTTGGATATTGCCAGCGTTTTTCATAACACGAACTCGTCGAATGACAACCTGAGGCGCGATTGCAGTTTCTGGGCTCTTCTGCTCGATATATTCAGCCACTTTGACTCCAGTGGTTGATAAGCCTTGCCAGTAGATAAAACGATCGATGACAAACAAAACTGCGGAGGCGGATTTGAAGTCTTCTTCAACCAAAGCACTAAAGAGGCACTCCTAGCGAAGAGGAATGAATTACTCAATTGACAATATTGCCTGTAATCTACATGGCCCAAGAATGGATGGTACGTACATGAAAGGTCTCGTGAAGAACCTCTGTGGGTGACTTGCTCGAACATAGGGAAACAGGATTATCCAGCTTAGGGATGTGATTTCTCACATATTCCCAATGATTGGTAACCCTCTAAACTAGAGATTCCCAGCCAGGGATGCCCGCCCCTCTTGGAGTGCACGACGTCATTCCAAGGGACAAGAGAAGCGTCCAACTTAATGATAGGAAGTCGATCTTTCAGTTACACAACAGTGGCCCTGAGCAAAGTATCATTTTCAAGGGGGAGGGGATGAAGTCAAAGCAAGGGCTGTAGGAGTTAAAAAGTCCGAAAACCACTGTTCTAAACGATACAGAGTTCGAGAAATGGGTTTGATAAAACAATTCGGTGATTGAATTGTTTTCCTTTATATAACAGTTCGCTACTGGTTCCAGGGTAAATGACAAAAGCCACTTCATTCGTTCAATGATTATGATACGAATGCACACCATAGGTGCTTACAAAGACAACTGAAAGCAGACAGATTGCTAAGAAAACCTTAAACATTTTATATGGTGTTGCACTTCTTCATTCAATGGAAAAAACATTTCCAACAACAGGGAACAAATGACTAAGTCAAAGATCACAAGCCATAGGTTACGATCATACATATCTCTGCGTCTGCATTGGTTTGTGATTTGCAGAAAGATCTGGAAGATTTATTAACTGGGTCTACACAAAAAATGGAAAACTGGTATGACAACAGACAATGAAAATCTCTATACCTGTTTGAGTACATGGATACAAAAAATCAGTGAGATTTTTCACCTTAAGTATGTCAATTTCGCCAATATCAGCATAAATATTTTGCCTATGAATCACATCATTTAGGTTGTATTTCTCCTCCTCTCTTATGATATCTTTGTACTGCCTACATAAACAAAAAAGGTTCCTAACAGGGTAGTAATTACAATGAACCCCTACAAACAACTAAGATTAAAGATTTGAGAAAAATTTGGTCCCAGTATTGCTCTTTCATTGATTTCTAGTTAACAGTAGCTATATACCCTTGTAACCAGTGTTACTTAAAGTAACTGCTCCGAAATGGAGAATGGTAGTTATTTATTTATTTATTTGATGAAAGCAGAAAGTATGAAATGGCAATTGCAAATATTCACTTAAAGTAAGTAGAAATTAACCTGTCAAAAACAAGAGTGCATCTTAAATACTCTCTAACTCTTGATTGCAGTCCAATGGAGCAACAGCATACTTAGACCAATTGATCATCATCGTCATCCTCTGTCTTTCTTTCTGTCTGTCTGTTCTAATAATTCATCATCATCATCATCATTCTCATCATCATCAACATCATCATCATCATCATAACCATCATCATCATCATCAACATCATCATCATCATCATCATCATCATCATCATCATCATCATTTTCCCATTACTTCCCTAGCAAGGCCTGTGCTGACCCTAGGGTCACTTATCACCAGCAAATTGTTCAGGCGAAGTGATTGAGTCAGCTACACTCAATCAACTCTGTTACTCCAACAGTTACTTAGCAGAACTGCAGCCTGAAGCTGCCGGCCCTGACTCTCACTGAAGGGGCCTTGCTGGACAGTTTCCCACAGTTCATCAACAACTGCCCCCACTTCTGAATCTCCGCAAAATGAATTACTATAAACTTAAGGCAGTGTTTTTCTGCTAATTGGGAACACAAATTAAATCTGTATGTCCAGAAATAATCTAATAAACAAATGTCAAAACTTGACATCTCTGTATCAAAAATACATATCACTGTTCACAAAAATGGTATTTAAAGATTCTATCTATGCCAGTCATGCTTGATAAATCTAAAATTCTTTCAGTTTCATTTTCAAGCATCCCTAAACTATAACTGGAGTAATTAACAATATAGACCTGTGATATAATTAATCCCAGGATATCCACCATGAATGACACCATTCTCTAGTACAGCTGTCAGTCAATCCTCAATCAATCAAAGGAAGGGACTACTTACCAGGCTTCAGGAATGAAAGGCCAAGTGTGGTCTTTAGCTTTGTTAATGAGATCTATGAGAATTTTAGGAAGTAGACTCATCCAAAGGTCCAATGAAGTGTTGCTGCTTTCTTGTTGTGCATTTTTCAAAAGGCTGGAATGCTTTCCCCTCTCCAACTTTTTCAGAATTTCTATAACACATGTAGGGGCTTGAATGACACACTTGCCATCTGGAAATGTGGATTTTCTGAGGAGGCCTAACTTCAACAGAAACTGAAACAGCTTGTCATCTTTAACTGGCAGAGGTGTCCGAATAAATGCAACATTTAAAAGGATACTCTGACTTTGAGCAGGAAGTTTGCAAAATATCTTGAAGAAAACTTTTTCTATTAGCTTATCACCCCTATCACCCTGAGATGCAAGGTTTAAAGCTTCTTTTGCTGTCAGAACACCATGAAGAATAGATTGGATTAAAATGTAGCTAAATGTTGATCCTAATTTCTCTGCCAACTGTTGTACAATATCTGTCTGCTCTGAACTGATGTCCAGCAAAAGGATGGGTAGGTTTTCTGCACTATAAAAGGTTTCTTCCGGAATCTGAACAATTTTATTTGCCTGTAATCCATTGGATAGAACATCAGTGCATGTAACAACAATGACTAAGTTCTTGCAGGCAATATCACTGAGAAATTTGAAATCAAATGAACTGTTTGCATCAATGTCATCAATGAATAGAGCTTTACAATGATAAAAAACTTCAAAGGCAGCATCTTTCTTTCCTGCCAGTTCTCCAGTGGTTTTCTTCAGTATTTGACTTGCATCCCTCATTCCAAGGCCTTCGGCCTTGTCCGCCAAAAACAAGAACAGATGCTCTAGAGATGCGTAAATACTAAGCTTTATAAACCACAAGCTCTCTCCTTTGAACTCGTCATCACCTCTCCCCAATTCCTCAATAAGCCGTCTAAGTAAAGTTGTTTTTCCATACCCGTATCCTCCTTGCACAATTAAAATCTTCTTATCTATGTCCTGTTGTGAGAGATCCTTCACCACCTTGCAAGTCCGTTGTGTAAAGCGGTCAGCTTCCCTACTCCAAACTCTACTACTTCCATCAACTGGGGCAGAATCCTCCTTGCGATAGAAAGTAATTGGCAATAATGAGTTAACTTCTGCTCTGGTGTCCTCCATTATCTCCCCTTCTATAACACCAAAGCTTCTCCCGAACGCCTCTTCTCTGTCAACTGCTTCCAAGAACTCATGTTTCCTTACTGTTTCATTTCATTTTCTGTTCCGTGTACCCTCGAGTCCAAGACGAGGGAATGATCACAACGTCACACAAAGAATCATGGACAGCAGGTACGATTAATTTAGATGGGAATGTGAAGATTCAAAACAGCACAGATTAAACATACTGCAATGGAATACGTATATGAAATAGACCCAAGGCAAGTATTGACAAATGTTGAAATTTTACTGTGCAAAATGGATCGTTTACGTATGGTTTTATTTAGTTCTCGACATTAATTTGTTTGTGACTTGGAACTAGGAGGCTTAAAGATCTCCATCTTCTTTCGTACCTGTTATCCCAATAGTGGATCGAATCATGGAAAGAATCTAATGGCCTTTTATATAGAAGTATAATTAGTAATTTTCGGACGGTGTCTGTTTCAACTTTTAGGTGTGTGTATAAAGAAGAAATAGATTTGATTATATTTCCCAGTTTGTTTATTATGAGAAAGGGGTTTACTAAAATTGTTTGTAAACTCAAACAACTTTTCAAAAAGCTTATCTTTAACTGAAAGGTATTTGTGAGATATTTTAGTGTCGAAAATTGTCTATCCATCATTTTTCTCTTTGTGCACAGATGACACATAACTCCTTTGCATGTATCATCTATTACTTTGCATCAAGGAGGAATTTCTCTGGCAAGTATTAACAACAGCAAAAGAATTAAGTTTGTATTTTATTGGAATCTGAAAAAGTCACCTCATTTTTTTCACCTTTAGGAGCCTTGCAGGCAAACCTGGCTCTGTATCCTTACGAAAAGACAAACAGAATTTGATTGGAATAAGCATAGGCGGAGGAGCACCCCTCTGTCCATGTTTGTATGTTGTTCAAGTTTTTGATAATACCCCTGCTGCGAAAGATGCCACATTGCAAGCTGGAGATGAAATTGTTGGTGTAAATGGAAAATCAATGAGGGGCAAAACTAAAGTGGATGTTGCACGAGAAATACAATCAATCAAGGTTTTTATTCATTATTTTGTAGCTATTCATGTAAAAAAAAATTGTACTTGAAAACAAAGACCCTGGTGCTTCCCGTATAGAACATTCTTGTACAGAACTTTCAAGTGTTGTTAATTGGAGTCCTGTTCTATTGTGTAGAGTATTTCCTTGTCATCTTGTAATTATTTATTTGTCCTTTGTGTTGTGCCAAATGTAGCTAGTATAGCATAACTGATGAAGAGTTTTCCAAAATGTTTGAAGGTATAATTGTATTTTTCAAGTATATATATTTATGTATTTATTTGTATTTTGTATAGATATATCTCAGATGTACTTTTTTTGAAAAATTCAGTTCTTGATTAAATATAATTCTGTTTTGCTTAAAGGAGGAGGTGACTATTCAGTACGTTAAACTGCATGCAGATCCAAAAGAAGGGAAAACATTAGATATAGGTATATCACAGGCTTTTTAATTTCATCCTTGGTCTTACAACTTATGGGAAAAATGATGAGTAAGTGTTTAATTGAGCTGTTTTTAATTTTGCAAAAGAAAATTAGATGTTTATCATTTGCTATATCCCATTAAATTTGCCACTAATTGATTTATTTCTAAAATTCTTATTTTTAGTTATGAAAAAGATGAAGCATAGGATTGTTGAGCACATGAGCTCAACAACAGCAGATGCTTTGGGTCTTAGCAGAGCAATTTTATGTAATGGTAGGGTTGTACCTCAGTCTTATCTATCTGCAGAGGAATGACCTCTTGAAATTAATGGCCTATGCTGTTATTGCTGATGCCATATATTATTTATTATATAGTGCTTCTTTATATGCTTTATATTTCATTAGAGATTGTTTCAATCAATTTTTTTAAATGATTCATTGAATTGTTACACTTAGGAGATTTCAAATTGCAACTGCTTCTCAACCATTATGCATAGAATGTCTGTCCTGATTGTCTTTGTTAATTTTATTTGATGGCAAATTACTTCATCTCCTTAACACAGCTGATATAATTTTCCAGTCAATATTATTGTGGCATGTCTTTTGTAGATGGACTTGTTAAAAAGTTGGAAGAATTAGAACAAAATGCACAAATTTATAAAGGTATTATTATTATTATTAGCATAATTCATAAAACATGAACTCTCAATTCTTCCATTCTTAGATAAATAAATAAGTAAATAAATATATATATATTTATATATATTTTACACTATGTATCATGAAAGTACATTACTTTTTGCACAAAATGGTTGTTTAATTTTTCTCAGGTCTTTTTGAGCACACAAGAAGACTGCTTCAGAGCTTTTTTCAGATGGCTGCTTTGCATAAAGGTATTTATCACAATTTTTTCCTTTCTCCTTTATAAATCAAATTAGTAGTTGCACCTCAGCTCCAATGATGCTCCCATGAAATATTAGCGTATAGTTTTTGGAATTCTTTCTATTGTGTTGGTTATATTTTATCTATTACTTATATTCATTATAGAATTGGGTGATATTTTTGCATCCATTGGAGTTCGGGAACTTCAGTCAAATTCAAGTGAAGCTTTTGCAACATTTGCAGATTGCCACAGGTTACTTTTGTTTTCCACCAAAATTGTTTAGGATAATTTGTGAATATTGCTTTCTGATGGACTGCAGCATGTATGTCTGCTAGTTGTTTATGCCAAATTGAGAAGGTACACTGCTTTTTATGAGAATGATCAAGCCAACAGAATGTCACAAACTAGTAGCAGATTGCTTAATGGCAGAGAAAATCATAGGCTATTGCTATTATTCTTCTATCTCCAATGATGCTTTGTAACATATTGTTATTTATACAGTGAATTAATGTAAAAACTTTTGTCTATGATGTTTGTTATCCTTTGATATTCACCTATGATTTATTTATGATCTTCTCATTTGATCATCATTCTTTTCAGAAATTTTAATAAAGCTGGAGTAAATTTCTTGAAGAAAGTGAAGCCAATGTTGAGTGACTTGAACACATATTTAGTTAAGGTCAGGGAATGTTTGA
Organism: Mastigias papua; assembly: GCA_964019165.1. Lineage (NCBI taxonomy): Eukaryota > Metazoa > Cnidaria > Scyphozoa > Rhizostomeae > Mastigiidae > Mastigias > Mastigias papua. The sequence goes on along the minus strand of OZ025275.1, from coordinate 1,281,038 downwards.
ATTTGTTGTTGTTACATCTTCAGTTGACTTTCAAGTGTATTAGTCAGGTTATTTACTCTTGCCTCCAAATTGTGTACATAGCATTTCAATGCCCAGAATCATAAATTTTTGGCGTTGCAGTCTCTCTTCTCCATTTTTTACTGCTCTATATAAATATTTGCTATATTTCTTATTCTGTTTGATAATGATGTTAGGGTGACATCAAAATTCTGCTCAACAAAATGAGTTTTCCCATGGTTTATAACTAGGTGTTATAAAAAGAACATTCCTCATTTGATCAGGTTTTATGCATAAGTTGATAATTGAAGTATACTCATGCTAAACACTTGTGCATAATCTTTCAGTTGCAGATGCTATGTATGAATTTGGATGATAAATGTCAAATCTAAGATAAGAATTGTCCATCAATGCTAAACTTTGTTTGTCACCAGTTTATTATAGGTTGTTTTGCAAAGCATTTCAGTGTATGTCTGGTCATGATATTTATCAACAAATTTGGTCTTCAGATATCCTTAGAGGTTTTATTTTGATGTAATTCAGAAGCTCATTACATTACTTTGGCATCATGCTTACCAATAATTTAATCTATTTTCAGGCCATACCAGATACAAAACTAACAATTAAAAAATATGCTGATGCAAAGTTTGAGTATTTGGTTTGTATGAGAATTTATGTTTACTTTTATGTAAGTTTGAATATTTTTCCATTTGTATTATTGTTAAATAAATTACACTGGAGATCACCTAATTTTGTTATTGCTTGAAAGGTGGGTAACATTCTTTTTTGGATAATAGTGAAGTTCTGTCATATCAACAGACTAATTTTGTCATCATTCATCTTTACATTATGTGAATAACATCTGGGCATCTCTTTCAATTTTAATTCCTTCTCTTTTCTTGCCCTTTATTTAACTGTTTGCAAACATAGACCTCTTTTCAGTTGTTTTTAAATAAAGTTAATGAAATTGTTCTTAGCACTATTTGTCTACTCTAAATGTAGCTTGTTCTATCCTTCAAATTAAAAATTTTTCAACTAAGGACAAAACTCCAAGTATTTTAAGTTTCAAGAATGATGCTTTAGGATTTTATATCATGTTTTTTTTCTGAAATGAAGTAGAAAAATTCTCTAGGTATTTAATTTGAAAAGTTCTTCAGTAAGTGAACTTTGTTTGTCACTGATAATTTCTTTTGTTATTTATAGTCATATTGTTTGAAAGTCAAAGAAATGGATGATGAAGAGTATGGATATGCTGTATGTTTTTTTATTTTCAGATCAAGTTCATTTTGTAAGAGAAAATAGAGTATGACTTTGGTTTTGGGCCACAAAATTTGCACTAAAACTTTATTGTTAGCAATGGGATTTCTGCCTGAATGGGAAGAAAAATCCTGAAAATCGATCACATTTCACCCATGGAAAGGCATCATCATGTAATTGTTTTAAGAGGTATTTGCCTCAAGCATTGTGCTTAGGACATCAAAGATCTTGGTGCTTGATATATGCCTATACTTTGCGATGTTGGTCGAGTATACTTAGGTTCCTAATAAATGGGGGGAGGTCTCAATAAACAGAGGGATCAAAAATATTTCTAACATCTAATGAAAATTAGACTGTCTATCATGCTTCAAACAAACCACAAAAGACACATACATTTGGTGACAGAAAGTATTTCTTTTTCTAAAGAAAAAGTTTTCAAACTATCCACCAATCTTTGAAATTTGATAAATATGGTCCTATTAAGCTCCAAGGGGTCAGAGAAAACCTGAACAACCTCATAAGAATCCAACCCCCCCATTAATTAGGTACCTTGCAGCACCCCCATTGACAAGCATACCAATTGTCAGTTACTTTTAACTGAACATGACAACTCCATGGAGCGTTATATGACATCAGAGACAGAAGTAACCATTATTTGTCCTAGGCCATAGGCCATTGAAACAATTGGGTGATTTGAATTCTGCGTTCCATTCTTGGAAAATTAGCTGTCTTTTCAAATACACATGTAAGCCACTTGAATCTGTCATTTACAGCTGTGTGAAAAATAGTTAGAGAGCAATTCTTCCCTTCAGGATTTGTTGTTTATTGGCATCTAATATACAACTTGTCTAAAGAGCATCCTTAGACCAGACCATAGTCAGTACCATTATTTGTTTCTACAATCAAATCAATGTTTTCTTTGTGGAGAGGTTTCATGTGCATTATTTGTTCAATATCAGGCACTGCATGAATCACTTTATCGAGTTGAAACAGGCAATTATGACTATCGGTAGGTATTACAACACAATTAGTGTCTCCTTTTGTTTGAAATAGTGCCATTTTATAACATTCAAATAATTTATATACTAATCATCAAACTCTCATAAAATCAAACAATTATCATTGGGCAAAGGAGGAAGATGAAAGTTGAAACTTTAATATGTCAACGTTTTTCCCTGAATTCTATGTTTAATATGACAACGTTTAATATGACTTGCTTTAAGTTTAGAACTTAAAAGTTTGTGTATGTACATATATAATTGTGTTTATTTTTATATCTTTATCTTTTACCTGTTTCATCACATGATAAAGATTTGTTTTTATCAATACACAGTGTTGTGCTAAGGTGTCGTCAGCTTGCAAGAGAAAGGTTCGCTAGATTACGATCTGATGTTCTCGTCAAGTTGGAACTTCTTGATAATAAACATGGTAGGCAATGTTGTCACGATACTAAGAGTTCTTTTCAATATTGTATATGGTTCACATAGTAAATAGAATTACCTTTGGTTATATGAGTACCTCTTGGGTGTGGCTAGCTTTATGGAAATCCCTTGTCAAGCTTGTAGGTATATAAGTATATACATTGATCCTATACTTTTCACCTGGTAACAATTTTGATAAGAACTGCATTACTGATAAAATGCCAGTAGGCACTCAGCAAATCTGGTTTGGAGTTCACGATACAAATCTGAGCTTCTTTGACCCAGGATGATTTCTTTGCTCCCAACACCTTTCTTGTCACTTTTCATCTTGAACAACACGGTTCACTCTACTAAAAAGGCCTTACAAATGTCATATTTCAGTGCAAGACATCGTTTCACAGCTGCAGCGATTTTTGACTGCTATGACAAGCTTCCACCAAGATTGCGAAGGACACCTCAAAGGAGCAAATGTGTTCCCAATTGAAGTCGATCTGAGCAGCGGGACTCTCGGCAGCACTTTCAACAAATAGGCCGCATGTACCATCCTTTTGAAACTTACATGTATTTATAAATATCTAGTTATTGATTGCAGAAAGCTCTTAACTCGATGAGCATGTTATTTAATGACCAGGGTTTATTCGAAAGAGTAACTACTCAAAACAACTTATTCCTGTTACAGTATTTCTCTGTGCAGAAAATTCCCAAAGTATTAAGTTGGTAATAGAACTGGATACACAGTTTTCAAGCAGTTCCAGAAAAGTACATGGGCACTTGCTATGAATGAGAAAATAAATTGTACCATGAATAAACCCAAATATTGTAATATATTGTCGTAATTCCTCACCTCAATTATGCATTAAATAAATTCCTGACTGCCGTTCTTTTATTCGAATATTCATCGAAACCAATGGATTTCTAGATCGTTGTTTCCATAGTATATTAGTGATTACTGCTTTGCTATTAAAGGTAAAACTAAACAAACCATTGCTTGTTTTTCGCTGTTATTCTCGACTGGGTTCGGTGATTGACTTGACTGGAAGAGAGAAAGTTTCCAGAAAAATATCACGCGTTGATTACGCAGCCATGTGAAAATCGGTATGAAGGGAATACCACGATAAAACATTTAATACTACGGGTTGCAACCGGGAGTCGAGTAGACAAAACAAAGAATCCCAAGAGATGCTTGTTTTTTGTGCTTTTTGTCTTGCACAATTGAAAGATCAAGGGGCATTAAACAATTGGGTCGGAGTACCTCAAGAGTTTACATACTCATTCAACCATATTTTAGGCATCACGAAGATGAAAATGCAATTAAGTCTAATACGTAAATGTAGTTGAAAGAAGTATTCTTAATACAACTAAAACTCAACAAATAGCCAAAACTAAACTGTTGACAAATACTATCAAATGTTCATGTCAAAATCGTCCTGTCTTCTTTTCACGACTTGGCCCGTAATTTTGATGCTGTTTCACTGAAAAGAAATAAAGTAATGTTACCAATCGATAATAACTCATCGAATGTTACAATAATCATCACAGAATGATTACAAAAGGACATTTCATATCTTCGACCATTTGTCAGTCGCTCACATGTTCAAACTCTTAATCATTCGTTGGTTTGTAAATCCTTTTACGAACTCGTTGAATCCTATATCATTTTCATGAAATTCTGTAATAAATTTTAACTTTAGCAATAAGGCTGACAAGAAATAAACACCAGGATGTGTAGGGTTCCACCATCTCAGATTACTGTTCGAACACAATCAGGAGACTTGTGGCTACTAGATTCTACTAACTCACAAACAACTGCTTGTAAACAGAACCGCAGAAGCACTAAAGAAGAAAAAATTTGAAATCAAAAAGGAATGCAAAACTAACTTACAATTGAAACTGCACCAAAACTATGAATCACTTGTTCATACATCATTCACTGTGCCATCTATTTCATCCGCCATTTTATTTGTGTTATCTACATTACAATCAATTTCGCCATCTTCTTTAATATCTGTACCATTCTCTTTCACTTGCATCCTCTCTCTGCTCCTGTTCCTACTTCCCTCCCGGCTTCTGTTCCGGCTTCTTTCCCTACTCCTGTCACGGCTTCGATTTCTGCTATTTCTATCCCCACTTCTCCGTCTCTCTCGACTTCCATCCCTACTTCTTTCACGGCTTCTGTCCCTGCTTCGGCCTCTATATCTATCTCGACTTCTATCGCTTCGACTATCCCGACTGCCTCTGCTGTCCCTGTAACTACGACGGCGGTCTCTGTCCCTACTCCTACTGTGATCGCGTCGCCTGTCCCGGCTCCTGTCACGTCGACTGCTTCTCTCACGACTGCGGCTTCTGGATCTTCTCCTGAAACGCATTAAAAAAAAATCAAATATATAACAAAAACTATTGCAAAAACTAGACTAAGAAAGCACGAGTGAAGAAAACCAAATGTAAAGCTATCAAAAGACAACGAGAGAATCAAATCCCTTAACTAAAACAAGACTAAAAAGCAGAGGTTAAAAGAAGCACTTTGCACAGCTCTTGGATCTTGAGAGTACCGTACGAGTTTTTCATCCTGTGATTCCAACTTAAAGTAGACTGAATGTCATACCTTCTGTCCCGATCTCTGTTCCTGTCCTGATCTCTGTTCCTCTCACGGTCTCTGTTCCTGTCACGATCTCTGTTCCTGTCACGATCGTTATCACGATTTCTGTCTCCTCGTTCTCGTTCGCGTCGGTCCTCTCTCTCTTTTCTTCGTTCTTCTCTCTCTTTCTCACGGGCTTCCCTCTTTGTCGCCACAGATTCCTAGGACAAACAAACAGATGTAAGCAAAAAAGTCATCCACAAACACTGATGCAGTACCGCAAGATTTAATTACAGTTGATAATGGCCGCAAATTTTGAGATTTCCATCGTCATTTTATGAGAACACAACAACAAATTCTGACTTTAGGATATTAACAAAATGTAGAAACAGAACATGCCTTGCTTTAAAGGCTGCGGCAATGGCACAAAGAACGTGATGCATCTTTAGCGCTTTACACCATAACACGTGGTTGGAGGATAAAGATCACGTGAATAATACATAAAAAACAAACCTTCAATTCAGCTAAACGGTCTCTAATCTTTATAAAACCCATATGAAGCTTTCCACCAAAATGATCAGCTAACCTGTATAATACGAAAACGAAAATATAAACTAACGTTGTTCTATAGGACGTGAAATTTAACAAGAAAAAACTACGAGAAGAGTTTTGCATTTATTTTCAATATCCATTGATACAAAAAAACTAACAAGAATGTAGTTTGTTAAGTAAAGCAAGTTGCCAAAGTTCTTCAGCTTTGAGTACATTTCCGACAGATACCACAAAATGAATAATTCAACAATATCATCGCAAATTTGCCATGAAACTTAAGACCACGCCTAACAAATGCAAAATCATTTGGGGCTAAAAAGATCGATTGGCTAAAACCATACTGACACAATCAATACCTAATAAACATGAATGTGCGATTTGGTCAATATTGACAAGCCAATTGGGACTCCGTTATTGACGTTGAATCAATAAACATTTGTAGAAACGTGAAATTTCTTCAGCCATCTGTGAAGCTTCGTCATAGGCGTTATAAAAATACGAAAAGTTAATGAATACAACAATAGATACAACTTGATATTCTTACCTCCTGTCATTATCATAAAGGCTAAGGTAAGCACCACAGATTTCACAGACTCGGAGCTTTTGCTGTTGGCTTGTAGTTACAGGCAACGTACCGCGATAGATATCCTGCAAACGAAATTCAGACATTAAAGAAAGGCCATATGATTACAACATTGAATGTCAAAGATTCGTAACACAGCCAACAGTAGAGAAACAACTCCTACTGTTTACTTCTTCAAAGACATGTGTACACAAGATACTACGAGTATTACACTACGAAATGAGAAGTTACAGTGAATTTCACAACCATAAAAGTGGCCGTTCTGCCGTTCTATCAACAACTCTCTAGGACAAACCACATAAATACAGTACTGCGTTGAGAGCCTATCTGAAAAAACTGATTAAATATAATTAACATAACTATAAGTGTTTGGGACTACCTCTGCTTTCCTTTTCTGCGTTTTCAATTCCTCTACGTCTTTCATCAGAGCAAGAGATTCCTCAACTTTTCCATCAGCACCTTAAATATATTCAGAGTTAGATGAAATGATAAAACAACCTTTCTAATTGAAATCCCATATTTGTCTATGTGGACATATCTCTGGTCATTTATCTCCTAGGTACTCCTTCTCGTTTTTGAATTGTTTGTAAATACTACAGCTAAATCAAGCTTGCTTGCTACATCTGCTACAGTTCACTGGATCCTACACAAAGTATCTTTATTTTTAATAACCCAACAGGGAAGAAAAACGTTGCAGAAAGCCAAAAGGCATTCAACTTTCAAAGCACAAAAATCTTAGGATAGTAATTGAGATGGTATGGAGAAGAGATAAGAGCTCACAATCAAAAATCACTCATCTTTCAAAAGCATACAAAAATCTTAGGACAGTAATTGAGATGGTATGGAGAAGAGATAAGAGATCACAGCCAAAAATCACTCATCTTTCAAAAGCATACAAAAATCTTAGGATAGTAATTGAGATGGTATGGAGAAGAGATAAGAGCTCACAGTCAAAAATCACTCACCTTTCAAAAGCATACAAAAATCTTAGGACAGTAATTGAGATGGTATGGAGAAGAGATAAGAGATCACAGCCAAAAATCACTCACCTTTCAAAAGCATACAAAATCTGAGGGTAGTAATTGAGATGGTATGGAAAAGGGACAGGAGGTCAAAGCAGCTTTTACAAAACAACTGTATATGTGAAAAATACTGACCTAATACTTCACTTTCAGCAAGAATCTTCCCTATCTGCTCATTCAATGCATGAACAGCCATTGCCTAAGAGATTAAATGCATTTGCTGAAGAAAATAGTATAGGAATATAAAAATTAAATGATAAATTCTATCTTTTGCAATGAATAGATTTCAGTGCAAAATGCATTGGGAGAAGATTTTGAAAAGGTTGAAAAGGAAAATATGATAGGCAAGCCTCTCTGTGAGGATGTTAGCAGGCCTCTCAATGAGGATGTTAGCAGGCCTCTCTATGAGGATGTTAGCAGGCCTCTCAATGAGGATGTTAGCAGGCCTCTCTATGAGGATGTTAGCAGGTGCATGAGCAATAACATGCCTTGTAGTGAAATGTCACCTCGAAGTGAGCAATTTATGGCCATTTTTTATTGTCAAGGCAAATGATCTAGTCATGTTTCAAGAATGAGGCATTTAATGAAGTGTACACCTCATCTCATTGAGGCACATACTGAGGTGTGTGCATGACTGTGCACTTTAAATGGAGAGGCCTGCATAGGTATAAAATAACAGCTCTAGCAATGGCATGAAAATATCCAACTGAATACGAATGATATAACCAATGATATATTTACCTCTGGGGACGCGTCATAGTCTTCACTGTTATCTTCCAATCTCTTTTTATTGACCTCCACTTTTCTGTCACAGTCATCCACAAAAGATGTCAGATGTTCCAGTTGCTATTGAGGATAAGAGTATTGGCATAAGCACCTTCTGTCCAACAACAGAATGATAAATACAATATATATATATATATATAGGAAGAAGAAACAACAAAAATAAGCCCCATCTCTAAAAGCTATAAAGGTGATTTGAATCAACAATATTAAAGCAAACTCATAATTCCCTGGCTATTATTTATAGGTACGGACATGCTATGTAAGAAGACATACAGTCTTTGATGAGATCTGAATGTGATACTTCTTTCACATTTTTGACATCCTTGTCTAAAAGAACATAGAAACAAATGGTGCTTACATCTACATCATATCCATAATCTCTTTTCACTGATGCCTGCTCAAAATCAGCCTTCAATGCCAGTGAATGGTACTTGTGGCACGGTCCAAGGTCTAATTTCTAAAATCAAACAACAGGCCACAATAGTTTTGACAAAGCATTCTGCAACAAATATCTACAGAATGCAGTGGATTTCTGGCTAAGTTGATGTCTTTTGTGTGTAAAAAAGGCACTGCCAGCACCAAGAGTTGTAATACCAACATTTATACAAACCAACAGTAGTGCTACTTTGTGTGTTGTTTGGTTCATTAAAATATACTGAAATTCATTCAAAGAGAGAGAACACTCTAATGGTTGATATCAGAATAAGACAGCTGCCATTTATTGGGCAATTGATCAGAAAGAACAAACTATAAAAATTGGCACTAACTGGAAAGATTTGAGGAAAAAAGCTAAAGGAAAAATAAACTTCAGAAATTGGGGTGAGAACAATTAATTTGATGTAAAACATCAAAGAAAGAACCAAATGGAAAGAATTTTGCCTTAAGAGAATTAACCTCTAGCATCCCAGAGACATGACAACTGATGATGAAGATGAAACCTAGAATAACACGCAGAGTATGGGGACTTGGCACCTACAGACAACTACACATGGATCTAAAAATGGAAGAATATACTTACTGTGTTGTGAAATAAATCAAATGGACAGAGTCCCATTAGGAAGCTTTTGCATACTGAAGAATCAGTGAATTTTGTACCCTCCTCTATATCCTCACCTGCAATTCAAATGGTACCAAATAATCCCTTTATCAAATAATGAACACTAATGGCCACTGATAAGGCCTTTGAATTTATCCTCTCAGATAATGCTACTTCTCTAAGAAGCAACAGTAGATAAAATAAAGTGAAGGGAATTAGATGCTGATATTTGTGCACATTCTTAATCTTGGCTTTGAGCAAGTACCACTGTCTGTATCTGTACCAGCCACAAAATATACAAATGTACTCACAATCTTTTATCAGTTGATTTTCCAATAATTGCTATTCACTTTGGATTTGGGTAAACTTCAATAGTTCCCACCAAGCCATTGCATCTGTTTTGCACATAGATGCATTCCTTTGCTGGACACCTGATATATATTTCATTTTGCATTCAATAGTACTATATATTTCATCTAGCAATTCCACCATGCATAAACCATGTCAAAAAAACTGTCCATCCTTTGACATTTCTTTTCTTAATTCAACATTCCACACAAATTCATAACAGTTTCCAAATCTGACAAATTAGATATTTTATGACAAAGCAAATAAATGTTCCTTCATTTTGACTTATGACAATATTGCAAATCTTAAAACATTACACTTACATTGCTTATTTTATTCTTTAATAAATTATTAATCAATTTGCAGCTTTACATTGAAAGTAAAAAAGGCTTCTGAGATAATGACTCAAGAAAAAGACTAGTTCTATAAAAGCAGCTGTGGAGTGATGAACTGATCTTAGAATATAAAGTTGACAACATCAATTGGAGAAGTACTTGACACAATGTGGACCTCAGAAAGTATTCCAAAGAAAAAGGTATCAGGCAAAATAAGTTTACATTTAATTTAAGACATCGAAAAATAACATATAGTTTTCAGTCACTTATATCTTCAGGCAACTAGCATTCAAGCATTCATCCATTGTTAGAGGATGGGTTTATAATGTAACAGATGGGGAGAAGAAGAACTTTTGTATTTGTATGCATACCAAACTCATGCTTGGAGCTAGAACAACACTTTTCCCTTGCTATATGCAACAAGCTATCTAGTAAATATAGCATCAGTTCATGCATATATGCATCTTTGTAATGCCTCTGCCTAATGCATGATTCTATCATGCTAGGCCATATGAAAGTAAAGTCAAATCTCACTTGATCATCTGCTTCACAATAACAGTTGTTAATAGTAAATAGCATTTCATTTCTCTCATGAAGACAATAAGCACTATTGAAATGATTTGAAATTAAAATGAAATAGCACCCTTACTTCCTGCCCTACATTTTTCCTTTCTAACTAGCTCCATATTAACAACTAAATAATAACAAAACTTGTATTTAATAATCCTTATTGAGTCACTGCACAGTTTAGACAAATAGATATACTCTTTTTTATAAGAATGCTGTGGCTCAATTTGCCAAAAAATTATGAAAAGTGCTAGAACATGATTAGACTCAGATGAGAACATCACAGGCACTCAACTATACACGTTGTCTTTTTGGCAAACAAATTCCAATGAGGTTGTCAATAGATATCAGTACTTGTTGTTGTATTTTTCAAAACTAGGCTGGCCTAATTTCTTGGAAATTGTATACTGCATGTAGTTTCTCAAATATTTGCAAAAAGCTCTTGAAATAGGAGCAATTTTAGGAACATTTGAGTCTAAAATTATCAAAAACTTAATTACACCGAGCCTCAACAAAATTCATTTGATTCTTACAAAAAAGAGTATAGACAGATAGATGAGAGGTGATCCTTGAGGAGAGATATATGTACAATGTTCCCTTAACCATTTAGTATATAAATCATACACAAAACCAAATAGATTGACTGACTGACATACCATCAATACTTACATATCCTGAGAAGATTATTGACCTAACATTCTATTAATTCAAGTCATGTCTTGTTTTGTAAACAATTCTGAGCAAATAATAAATGAAATAGCTCAGATTAAGATGATGGCAGATTTCGTTCATCAGCGGAAGGGAATATGGGCGTGGGACAGAACAGGGATGGCAATGATACCTTACACATGGCCCACGTTACATACAAGACTCATGCAAATGAGATCATATATAGTATTTGTTGGATATTTTCTGTCATTCATAATGGACTATTTATCAGGTGGCAAGGTCCATTCCTCAGCAAAAATAAGGTTTGGTCTAGATTTTTGCACCATTCCTGTTCCTCCATATGTGGAGGGCACCTTACATATACAGCCCAGACATACAAGACCTTGACATATACAGTCCACATTACATTTATGGCCCACATTGTGTATATGGGCCACATTACATATATGGCCTGGCATGCATGGTTCATAAAAGTACTGTCTATAATCAAATTAGCCTGCTGGGATCTTATTATGGATATTTTTGTAATAAAATTGAAGAAAGTTAAAAGATAAATATTGTATAACTTGTATGTATGAACTGATTTGCATAGGCTGCATATGTCAGGAATGTATATGTCAGGGCCCTATATGTAATATGGGACGTATGTGTAAGGTAACGTTGCCATCCTTAATCGGAGAAGGACAACGAGGTGTATTACCATATTAGAATACATGATTTTCCTCAGAAAATAAATCTCTTATAAAAGGTCAAAAGATGAATATCAGAGTAAAGTTCAAACACCATTTTTAAAAATATCTTAAGGAAGAAGTTTGATCTAAAACGGGGGAAGCATAAGTAACAACTCGCGGGATGCAATGTTGTTTTCTAGATCTGCAAATAATGGACGACGAGTTGTTACACGTTATGCACACAACTACTAAAAACTTTGAGCTATCTTGACATAATATTTCCGCATTGAATTTAAGAAAGGGAGAAAATTTTCAACTGCACTCTGTCTAGGGAAAACTTAGAATGGGAGTAGGAGATAAAACCAGCTTCTGGTCTTAGTGTTGAGGTGAATAGTTAGCGGTTCATGGCAATCCAGCGACACCAATCCGCCTCGTAACATTAAATCTTTCATACTTACCATCTCTTTTTGTCCCCATTAGTTCATCTAACATCTTTCGCATCTGTTCCTGAGCTGTCATGTTGGCTTTCTAGACAGTAAAGCTACCAGGAATGCCCCACTTTTTATAACCTCTGTGAAACGCTAAAGCTAACTTGTCGTTTCGTTGCAAAGTGTCCTTGTGTGTTGGCTTCTAACAGGATTATGGGTAACCTCACTATCGCTTATGAAATTGAGGTAACAAGCATATGACTTCCACAGGATAAGATAAACTTTGCAGTTGCAACAGAAGAAAATAACTGTGTACTTCAAAGAAAGTAGGACAGAATGCTGAAACCAAAAGCGTTGGTCGAGGTTCTTAGCCAGGCAAATACTGGAGGTGTAATAAGCACGATGTAAGTAGCAGCAGATACATTTCCAAAAATCCTTTTTGTTACTACAATAAGCTGTCGCAATTGATGTCGATGGTTAAATGTTATGATTTTCGTGCAGAAATATCTGGTTACAGACGTTCCCATTGACCTTTCTTTGATAGCATAGCTGGAAGATCGTACAGTAATTAGTCGGGGTGATTTGACAGTGTTTGCTTTCACATAAATGACAAATTTTGATAGGCCCAGACTGCGCAGAGTCTGGCATCGGCACACTCCAGATTTATCTTCTCTATGGCACTGTAGCCGAGAAATGGGCGTGTTAAGCTTTTGAATGGGAGATAGACTGTGATGTAATTGTTTAATTTGAAATTTATAGCAAGTATTTTCCAGCTATGTTGTGACAGTAATGAAGTATTTGTTTTGCACCAGAAAATAACTGGTTCTGCTTTATAAGTCAAAACGTTACAAGCACATTTAGAGTGTTAAGTGCAGTTTTAAGACGAAGTACACACTTGCGCTTCTGACTCTTTTCTCATGCACACTCAAGATGTTTTCAAGAAAGGCCATACTCTGCAGTCAGGGACCAGATTGGAATTTTTGCCTTGCACAGGCAAGGAATCCCCCACACATGTCAGCTATCAGTCATGGTCACACCCATGCGGTTTTTTGAACATGATTCATACAGCCATACTGAATGCACCTCCAGACTGTTTGTAACTGTGCAGTTTCAAGGACATAAAACAACTTCCCCATGCAACTTTCAACGATTCCAACCTGGGTCTGTGATAGTCCTGTGTATATGATGCTTTGTGACCAAGGGAAAAACCCTGTTTATTCTCCCATACAAGCTGCAGAAGACACCCATATCCAGATTATAATCATTTTGTAGCTGTCATATACAGATGGTTCTCTTAGGTTGCATCCACACCTAGAGTCGGAAATGTTTGTATGCCTTATCTATGTGTCATTGCTCCCCTTGATTCCAGAGTGGCACCCAGATACCCCAAACAGATCTCATTGACATGACATTACAGGTCTGAATTTCTCTCAACATGCTGGATTATTTCATCAGGTTGCTAAATCAGAAGGGATCACTCTTAGCATATGCTGGAAGTGAAGATAGAGATGTGAAAGTTACAGCAGCAGTTGCTTCAAATATCTGGACGGCTTATGAGAAAAGTGGAAAGTTAGCATTCCATAATGAAGGCCTTCATTTCATGTTCCTAAATTGTGAGGTAAGTGTCTCTGAAGTGTGAAAAATTTGTTCCACAGGAAACCAATTAAGATAAAATTTACCTAAAATGTTACTTTTTTATGAAGTTCACATTATTTAATTTTTTGATTGCTCTTTGTGGAATGAAATGTTATGTGAGATCTTTCTTAGCTTAAGTATAGAATTATTGCTTGAGATGTGGAGTTATTGTTTCATTTGAGTTAAACCATTTTTGATAAAAACATTTCCCTATAATTCTTGTAAGTAGATTATTGGCAACAGTACTTATGTACTGGTATTGAACCTTGTGGTCACTATTGTGAATAGTATCAAAGTGACTTTGGGCAGTAAAGTGTCCAATTTCAGTAATGGATTTGATTTTGAGCACTCATATCTTACTTCCATGTAGGAAGATGGAGCATCATATTAATCAACTGTCTGTTTAACTTGCATTCTGTTTTATTTGTAGGAAGGAACAGTTGCAGTAACCAAGGTAGCAAATGCCTTGCTCTGTATGTATTCACAACCAGATGTTGGACTGGGCCTCATAAAAACAAAGGTTGTATTACCTTTACATAGCATCTCTTACCCTGAAATGAATCCACTCTTGCAGATATTCTATTGATTGGGGAATCAATGGGGTTATTTAAACCCTCTGACCAAAATATGGGCTTAGGAACTGGGAAGTTGGTGTGATATATTCAGCTTATTCCTTCTTTCAGGCAACTGTTGTTGCTACACAGATGAATTAAGACCTGATTTTACTACCACATAGTATTACAATTGATTGTGTGAAATATTACATTCTTGCTTGATCATTTCCCCAGTTTGCATGTGAGGAAACTGAGTTTATAATCCAACTGTTGTCTTTTCACAGGCGGAAGCTCTAGCTGGCTATCTTGAGAAGCCGTTGCGTCAGGTCACTTCATGACCCATGACTTTTATTTTATAAGCCGTATATCATACAGAAGTTTTCTACTTATAATGAATATTTGTTGTAAATATTAAATAATTCAGATATTGGTAGAGTTGTTTATTTTTCATGAAGTTGCTCTGTTTAGTTGCCAATGAATTGATCACACAGGATAAATCTTAAACTGCCACTATAGTACAGTGAATAATGTGATCCTATGATGCTGTCTACCAGTATTTTATTATTGAAATTTTTCCTATGAGATGCTAGGTATGTAATATAAAAGATTATGCTTATTTCTACCCATTTCACGATTTGATGATAGTAAATATGGTTTAGCAGAGAATCAAGAAAATAATAAATGCCATAAGTTGTTGTATTCTTCTAATTCAAAAAGATCTTATTACACCAAGGTAAAATCTAAATAAACTATATTTACATGAAACATTTGTAATAAATAATAGATGGTAAACAAATTGTGTTAAATTACTTAACAGAGCATCCCAACATTTCTTGCATAAGTAATTCCATCACTTTGAGCACATTTGAATAATATAGGCATTATCTCATTTACTTAAATAAATGTTATTTTAACTGCTGAAGATATTTTATCATAATAATGAACAATTTCAAAAGTATAAAACTCAAAACAACCTGAGAAAAATTATTGGATGCATTCTATTGTGATGTATAGTAATTTGTGATTGCATAGGACTTTTGTCTGGCTAGGCCATAGTTTGAAATTCTGTTCATTTCTGCGGTGTATGACAATGATGTAAAATATGATAGAAGACATTATTTTTACACCCCTTAGGAAATCCGTAGAAAAGAGCATTCAGTCAATGTCGATTACGTTATTTTGTTGCGGCACCAATGGGCTGCCATGAACTCTGAACCGGTATATGCATGTATATTCGTTGCTTCCATAGTTGCTTTCTACTTGAAGGTGGATGTATTCAATTGTTTGGTCAAGGATCACCTAATTTGTGACGAAATTAAGCCATGATTACACATTGAGAAATGCAAAAATTATCACAAATATTTGGGAAGTCCAACTCGTATGATAGCACAGGTATCATTTTCAAATAATTTGCATGCTCTAGTGACAGTTCCGAGTCGTTACTTTTTCCTTTTATATTTATGTGAAATTCTTATTAAACATGAGGATGCAACATTTTCTTGCAACAGTTGTGCTTTATGCAAGGCATTGAAAACCAACCTAGCATTGCCCTTTCTCTTTGATACTTAACAATCTGTCACGTCCGAAATTGTGCCAAGATTTGTTATTGTGTTTGAATAGAAAATTAAGGTTATTTAATCACCTGAACTGGAAAGGTCTGCCGTGCTTTGCTACCCTGGAGATAGATGTAGGAGCCGAGAATGACTTTCTCTTGTCCATCTTGATCTAACCAAGCCTGCATATTAAGAAAAGCTCAATTAAGTTGATAATTTCTTCCATGCAACATAACCTACTGAAGCGGTAACATAGCGCGTAGAGCGCCCACATCACAGCTGGGAAGTTGTGGGTAAGCCCAGCGTTAAACGTAATACCCACTGCCCTCATGTCTGGCGCTTGACATTTAGGAATGGAGGGGAAAAGTTAGACACATGTAGCTGCCATTGGACTAGCCCAATGCTGTAGCTTTCACTGCACTAGCAGACGTGTGATCTAGGGCTGCAGACAAAGAGATAAGCTGGGAAGGATTTTAACTTTTGACAACATAATTTATCATAGTGTTTATTAAATTCTGTTTGTTCGAGAAGTTTTCTTCAGTTAATGATGGTAACAAAGTGAGTAGAATTGCTGTTTGGCAGGTATTTCATGCACACAATGTCTCACAATTGTTCAGCATTAGTCATCATAGGGATAAAAAATCTCCTACAAATGAGTAGTGCTAATCAGATCGTATTAAGCCAACTCACATAGACAGTGAAATTCCTCGGGACGCTCTCCCAGCTTTCTTTGCTGAATTTTGAAAGAGATGGATGCATATGCTCCATTGTTACCATCGAGGGTACAATTGGCACAGCAAGCTGAAAGAGAGTAAATGGAATTAAAGTAATGGTTAAGAAAAAGGAGTTGAAGGAAAAAAGTAAGGAATTAATAGAAATGCAAGAGTGCTGAGATTAAGTCAAGAAAAATGAAGATGATGAAAATAGCCGTAGGGATAGATACTTCTTCAAAAGCAGAATGAAAGTTGAAGATATACATAAAAAGAAACCTGCTAAAGCTTACCTTGATTACAACATATCCAGAAGATCCTTTCATTGGCCAGCAATTGCCAGGTAGCACCTCTGGTTTAATAATCTCCCTTGGTGTCCGCGTTTCTTCCCATATGACTATGCCAAAAACTTTCATAATTGGCGACCCTGAGGAATGAGTCTGGGAGTGATATGGTACGTGTATTCTGCCACCTGGAAGGAAAATCAAGAAAGAGTGAACAGTAAAGCAAGCCAAGAAGTTTCCGCAATGCTTGGAGTTACCTGTAAGGGGTAATCTTTTACGAAAAATGCTGAAATTTATGAAAAAACGAGATCAAATTAGTGATTCGTTAATTGATTCTTATATTCAATCTAACGTTCACTTATTCATTCGGTCGTTCATTCATTCATTCAACTAGCTATTAATTACTCCATTCTGATGTTATCAATTAACTGGCTGAAAAGAGTAATCGGGCTATAATTTTTCATCTTAAACTTTATTCCTTGGTTGGATATAGAATGATAGAGACGAAATGAGAGTAGCTCGGAGACAAATTAGCTTGACTGTAACCAAATGCAAAAGCCCCTGAGGTCATTTTCTTTGCAAGCAGATAGCAGGCATTCCAATATTTAATCCTGCTCTGTATTTCATTATTATTCAAACAATTAATGTCTTACGCGTTTTATAAGACGTCCTATTTCAACTGAATCTCTAAAAGCATTTGCACATATCCTTACGTAACTATACACTTCAACGTGACCATTGTGCTTTGATGGACTAGTTCAAAAGACTCCACCCACGAGAAGGCCTAGCCAACTCTTGAATTGTAAGGTCAAACAAGAACATCAACGCAAGCGCGATTAGTCGTTGAGAACGACCCATTCATTTTTTAGCACATTTACATTTGGTCAGGTTCATTTTTACAGACCTTGAAATTGAAAGATCGAAATAAGGCAAATTAAATGTGCCCCAAGCCTAACATCTATACCTAACAAAGCATTTCTCTGGCTAATATAAAGGAAAAACCACAAGCAATTGTACTTCTTCCAACATGACCGATCAAATTCATAAGCAATGGTCTTCATGTATGAGTTTACACCCAAAGTATTTAGATTGCACGAAAATTGAACTGTAAGGTAATTGCAGTGAACGGTAATTGCAGTGAAAAGCACTTGCACTCTTTTAGACTGCAAGAAACTTAGACTGAGGCATATTTGAAAGAAATCATTACAAGTTTGCATCTAAAAGGCAATTTTAACACACAGCACAAAAGGACAGTGCAACTTGAAAACGAGAAGACGACTTATTTGTATAGCGGCTGGATTGTACATAAGACGGCTGAGAACTCAAAACAACTTTTAATGTAATACCATTACACAGTGTTGAATAGAAAATTCTTAACGATAGGGCAATCGAGTGAATATAAGCCCGCTGCCACAATCTAAGTGTACATATTTATCGAACGGATCTATTGAAATTATGTTCAAAAAGTAGAATTTTTCGGACGTTATTTAATGACGAATTAAGAAAAACGACTGTTCTTATCTGTAAAAAAGAATGAAAGACTCATGGCATTTTTACCATGTTTCATACACAGTTGAATAAGAGTATGATTTTACCGTCCGAAATTAGATAATCCGTGTAATAAGAATTCATTAGATTCATGATTCAAAAATAATCGAATACCAGATAATGAAGATTAGCTTAGATCTTAGTTTGAGTTTCTTCGGATTGGGTTCAACCAAGGATTAGTTGCTTGTTGTGAAATTGATAAAACAGCAGCTCAATATGACATTAGTGCTCGTTACATATGAAGAGACTTTCGTTCCTTAATGAAAGAAAGGATAACTCTTATCACACCCAGCTCAGCAGCGAGAGGTGCAAACATTTCAAAATTTGATAAACTATATGTACTAGGATTTAAGGAGAAATATTGTTGCAGTTTGTGGGTAGTTCCTGGCACTTTATTTGGGACATATAAGGTTGTGCATTAAAATAAGTGAAGAAATTTTCTAAACCGTGCTTTACCTGCTGTCTCCAGCGCGTAATCTGGAATGCCAATTTTATCCGCATCGTACTGCAAAAGCGCCATTTCGACAAGAGAGTGAACCTCACTTAAATCAACCGGCAGTTCCTTAAAGATGAAATTCTCACATTATAAGAAATAAAAGTTCAATGATAGATATATTCATACACAATTCAACATTCATTCATTGTTTCCTACGTTCCTATATAAATATATATTTTTAGCTTATTTCCAATGTATTTACAATGCACTTTATATATCCCAGGCTTCGCTCATCTTTAATATAATTATTCTTTCTTTGGCAGTTTAATTGACAGAGTAAAGACATAACTCGCAAATTTATTCCTTCATTTATTCATTAGTTCATTCATTCATTCGATCTCTCATTCATTCGATCTCTCATTCATTCGATCTCTCATTCATTCGATCTCTCATTCATTCGATCTCTCATTCATTCGGCTCACTCTTAATTCTGTAAAGATATACCATTCCATAGATACATTCATTGTTTAAGATCATAAAGTATGGTGGGTCGAAACGAGATTCCACTGTCAGTGTTGCTTTCAGTGGTTAGGCAATAGGAAATACCTTCTCTGCATATTTGCTGAAGTCCACATTATCTGCAATACAAAACATTAATTCATTCATGAATGTGGGAGATTCCAATAGTCCAACGTAATAAGCAAGTTCTGCAATGAGGCTGGATATCACCTCGAGGAGTACCTTTGGAAAGATAAACATAAAAGTAAACAGACTTCTTAAGGGATAATTTATACGCATAATTTATACACATAATTATGCTAGTCTCAGTGTCATTCTGTGCCATAGGTGATACATACAAAATACACGTGATCTCATAATTTATCATACGTTAAGAAATTTATCGCATTGATATACCTCTGAAACTGTGCGTGATTTTTATTGCTTCCATTTCCCTTTTTACATTATCTAATTCTTTCATGTTCTAAAACAGAGAATCAAAGTATCATTAACAGGACATTAATTAAGAAGCATTAATTGTAACACAAGCAATCCTCAGTGAGTAATAGCATAGATAATTTTTGCTCTAAGTTTGGGAAATGCAAGGAGTTTTTCATACAACTTAATAGGGCACAGAATGTCCTCCTACAAAGTGATTAACATTCTCATACTCAAAATGATGATGATGACGATGCTTTGTGAAGTACCCATATGGCATTGACAAACATACGTCTGATATTTGGAGACTTATGGCATGATATGTAAGAATCATTCAGTGTTACGTACCAATACCAGGTTTTCCAATTTAAACTGAATAATCAAAGCACTGTTTACAAGTAATAAGAAGACATCCAGTTTTAAGATTTCGTCATAGTTCTTTGACAACCAGTCATAGAATACAGTACACCTTTTAAGGAAATAAGTGGGCTAACCCATATGAGGGCCCCTTTCCATTCGCAACCAGGTCCTGTCTGTATGTCCAAAGAGAAGCTATCCATTGGTCTCTTATGCTTAGTGTGGTGACAATGTTACGTCACACCCAATGGGATATCTCTTGAAAGATAGATTTATGTTAAATGGAGAAACACAAAATCACCAAAAAGGATAGTGTTTTCGAATCAATAAACTACCTTGAAATTAAAACTATCCAGTTTTGTATCCATATTACTAAACTCGTGCTTTGTTTGCCTCTCTAGTTGCTTGAATAGTTTCCCACTTTCGTTAATCAACTCGAAAGCTCTGAAAAACAAGCTAGATTTATGTAAATATGAAACTGCGAAAACTAAAACTTCTGCAACTAATTGCAAAAGTTCATATGTCCTCAGCAATCAGGTGCAGCTCAAGATAATTTCAGAAAAGCATCAAAATGCAAATAGGAGGGACGCTTTAAAAATAAAGCAGTTCATCATATCTGTTTTAAGCAAAATCTGTAGGCTTTGGGATCATCATTTTTATGCTCAGACATCTTAAATGTCGCTTTTGTGCACAATATGCTGGCAATTTGAATCTGTTTGTACAAGTAGAGTAAGGGTAAAAAAAAGTCAAGATCCACAACTTCAGCTGTACAATAACACTTCAACATAAGGAAGATAATATTGACATGCTTTGCATTCAAAGCTGTGAATTACGTTTTGCTTCGATAAGCAGTAATAATTTCAGATATGGCTGAAACTGTGCAATCCGTTAAAGATACACACAAAGGCCTTTTGATACAAGAGTCACTCCCACTTTTGCCTTTTACATGTTCATTTACGTGTTTATTTACAGTACAGAATTATATGTTTACAAGGTTATTGTAATGGTTATTTACACGTTTATTTAGACGTTTATCATTAAGAAATCAAACTGTAAACCAGCCTCTTGTTTACAGTTTGACTTCTTGATGATACCAGCAGAAGAGTTGAACTAAGTGTGAAAGCAAACGATGGATCTAGGAAAGAAGCCACGAATGGTTAACTTACACTGCTAGCTTTTTACGAAGCTCTTCGTGCGATCGAAGACATATGGATGCATCTGCGCTAAGATTTGACGTCTGAATGATAATGATATGAAAACAGCTTAACGCAACGTAACGAAAACAAAAATAACGCAAGACTTGTAGCGCAATTATAGAATATAGTACAGGCATAAGTCGCTTTATGCAGTAACCTAGTTCAAAAGCATTGACAGTATTTTTTTTATGTGATCATCGAATGCAGAACTAGCATATCATGGATGAAAATAGTCTTGAAAGGGAAATATATCATGGATTTAGCTTGTCATGAATGGAAAACTAACAGATTAATTAACATACTTCAAAATTGATATCTCTTCCTTTAAAGTACAGGTAAGCTGAAAGGAATAAATTGTAGAGATTTTAAAGCACTAATTTGATATCTTCAACACGGGAAACGAAGACGTCAAACAGGGTATGAAAATCTAAAATATAACCAAAGGCCTGTAATAAACATAATTATCGTCATGACGCTCCAAAACTATAGCAATTAATTCTACTCAGTAACGATTGAATTCGTCAAAAAAAGGAAATGCATTCATTTTAACTCAGAAAAACAGGAAGTTCTTGCTATATATTTTTATGTTTTACATCCCTAATCTAGCATGTTTCAATTCCAGTTGAAAAAGGATGTTACCGAAGGATATTTTACAAGTTAGTTTGATAGACAGAATAACAAGAAAACTATATACTACTACGATATACTCTACCTAGGAAAAGAGAAACGTGACCTATTCAAGCAAATTGCTAAAAAAAAAAAACTTCACACTTTTTATATGCATATAGTCTATTAGAATATTAAGGCTCAAAAATTGTGGAATTTAAGAATTACTTTAAGCTCAAAGTCAAAGAATTTAAAGAGAATTAATGCTCAGTGAAAAGTTTGGTGTTAACAGGCATCTATTCCTCGATGTCATGGAAGGATTCATGAATGGGGAAAAGGTACAAGGTGGAAACCACAGAATATGGACAGATTACATCAAATAGTGGACCGACATCAAGGAGTATACACTCCTTTTTTATAAGAATACCTACATTTTCTTCAAGTCTCAATATTCTAAAATTTTTCTGATTTTGAACCTAGAACTATTCTTAAATGATTCGTAAATACTAAAGGTATAACTTTATCTAAAAATTTAAGGAATATATTCCAATCTTTGTTGGTGCTTTACTATATCATAAAACTAAGCAAGAGTTTATATTTTGTATCGATAATGCAAAAGTACATCTGAAAGCAGTATTATAACTGTGATACAAAAAATTCTGGTCTTGATGAAGCTTGAGCCCCGCATTATTCTTAAATTATTCCTAAATATAAGCGATTTTGAGCCTCAATATTCTTATAAACTTTATTTTTATAAAAAAGAGTGTATTCGAATGAAAAGAACTGCAGATACCATAGAACAATGGCGATTCGATAGGCCACCTTCGGCCTCTCCAAGATGGTACTTGGATGGATGGGTGGATTGATAGAATCTAACATGATTCCCATTGAGAAGAGATACCCGAAACGTTAATTTGTATCTGTGCACGTATTTTGCAAGGAACCTGGCGAAAGGTCTAAGTCTAAGAGTTTCTTATTTTTGGATCTAGTTTGACCACATTTTAGTACTACAATCTCCTTAATAATTCCTTAATTTTGACTGCACAATTAGTGCTATAGATAGTGTTAAATGTTTAGTGTTAACAGTGAGCACTACGCATACTGCAAGTTTGAATGGAAACCCACAATTTATGCACCATTTGTTACAATGATTATACACATTCTATGTGAATTTAACTTCTTAATTCTCGGTTTTTGCAGTTAGCCAAAATTGAAAAGTTCTTTAGGGATTTTGTTGCTAAAAGTAAAAGTTCCTAAGATTTTTGGCCTTCTACATGTAGGGTCTTCATAAAGGGATTCCTTATAACAAAACGAGTAACTGCGAAATAACTTCCTTTTACTACTTCTAATTTCAGGCCTGAGCCACTTTAAAAGGACAAAATTAGGCTTCTGAACATAAAACATCAACATGGAATACCAAAACCTAAACAAATATTTTTTACATCCTCTGTCTTTTCCTGAGATTTATAATTGCCTATGGATTCCAAAGATTTTTCTACTTCGAATTTGTTCCGACAGTTGTATCGTCTTTCACGCATTCAACTTATTGTTTGCAACAGACATGCAAGTCCGCCCACAAGACGGATATCCATAGCTGATCTATCAAATTGCGACTGACATCACTTATTTTGTTCCTCTGATTGTAGATTAACTACAAAGTTGGTGATTACCTTGCATTCCGATGAGGACGATTACAATCGAACCAATAATTTTTTTGAAATATACTTGAAACCTGTCAAATCAGAGGTAGAAGTTAGATATCGTAAAAGGCTTTGCAGAAAAAAGATTTCGCTCGATCATCTTTACTACAAACCTTTAACATGTTCGTCATGAGGGCATTGATGGACTTTATGTTAAAGACGGCTTAGCATTGTTTCACACTTATAAGTTAATACCTTTATTGGGCTTCGGTATGGTAGCAATTTCAATACCGCATTCCCCTTTGTGAAGAATTTTATAGGATTTAGCTACGGTTTTTAAAAAACAGTTGACTATTCCTAAAACAAGCCTGCTAGCTTTTCTATCCAGATGTCATGCTTATTCGCAAAACATCAGCGATAAGCAACCATTTAGCGTGATGTGAAAGTATTCACCAACGTCAATGAAGACTAGTGTACACATTTTTCTTTATAGGAAACCTGGCTAAAGCCCTAGTAGAAAAAGTTTCTTTATTTCTGGCCACATTTTAGTTCTAAAAGTTTTTTAAAAGTTTCTTAATTTACTGGACAAATGATAGTGAAAACAAAAAAACAAAACGGAAAAGCACTCTCTTTTGTAGTGGCCATAAGGCTTATTGACTACAAAACACACTATAGTGGACACTTCTAAACCTGTGGAAGAAAAATGTGTTTCCGAAATTTCTTAAATCTTTCCTTGTACTTTAAAAGTTTCTTAAATTTTAGGCTGTCTAGTACTAGGTTTCTTATAAACCGGTTTCTTATAAAAAAAACGTGTATTCTTATGTGTCTTAAGCATGCCTGTTATGGTCGCATATTTAGGGAACTTGAAAGCTTGGAATTTAAACAGAAATTGGGAGTCAATTCATCTCTGTGATATTTCTAGTTATCAAGCTTCTATATTGATATAATATATACATACCATTTACTTCCTAGATCATTTGTACTTGCTGTTGTGGAAAAAAATTGAACAATCAAAACAAGAAATGCTAAAAAATATATTTGCAGTTTAAAAATATTAAAAGTAATAATACTAAAAGCATTACAATAATAATTGCAAATAAGGAATGAAGTAGATATTAGTAACAAAATGCCTGTGTCAAAGAGTGAAATGGGGAATCCAACACAGCATGTTCTCTGTCTACCACCTTAATCTACATATGGGGAAAACCCTTACAGTTGATTAGATGACCATTTACAAGCATGGCTAATCTTGGTCATTGCAAATATGAACTATTCTCTAATAACATAAACAAATCCCTTAAACTAAGAGTCTTATCTGTAACTAATGCACATTCTAGATGACAACTGTGCAGTTGGTGATGTTGGTTTCTTGTTTCATTTTCAGACAGTATAGTTTATTAGCTCATCATGAGTCAGTAATTGATAATGAAAATAGATTAATTTATCACCTTTTTCAGTATTAACTTTCATTATCTGTTTATCTCTTCGAAATGAATCATCATCTACAAAACGGTACTTAGTGAGTTAACAAAACTGAAACTATGTTCTATTTGTAGACTGCCATCAGTTAATGTACTTCATCCCAGTGTTCACTTTGTCAATCAGGAAAAATATCTTATATAAATAATTATAAAAAATAAGTTATAAGAAATTTGTGATACTGACCTAACATGTCATCTGACTGATCAATTCCTAAAAAGACATTTCTTTTTAGAAATCAAATTCATTTAATTCATCCAATATAAATGCTAAAATATACATGCTAAACATACACATATAAAAATAGCAAGAAGTAATAAGAATATGTAAAGACTGGATGAAATGAATATTCATATTTAGATATGCTAATGATTAAATTGTAACATTAGAATGAATATGAGTTAGTTCAAGGTATAAACAGGGGATGTCCCTTAGTAAAGATCAAACTGAAAAAAGGTATATACATTTAAATATTTATGTGGATGGTAAAGAAGATGCCAATATCTAATAACACGAAGCAGTTTTGCATATATAGAGTAGAAAATGTAATACACTTTCATGAAGTGATTTACTCAAGTGAAAAAGTCAGATATATAATTACTGTACATTGTGGCTTCAACATATACTGCCAACTGCTGTAGATAATCGATCCATTGTTTTACTCAAACAATCAAAAAATCAAAATATCTCTAAATCTTCCATCATTTGCTTCTACAATCAAAATAAATCATTTAATTCTTTACCATATAAATGCTCCGGTGTATTTCTGATTTTTCGTTGATAGCCAACTTCAGGTTCTATCAGTTCTGGCATTTGATTGCGGCCAGCAACCTTGGGAACATCTCTCTCCAAAACAATTTTTGGGCTTTTTGTGGGAGCTGTTTGTTTCTGCCCAAGTTTAGGTGGCGTTGTCTTAACAGGCACTCTTCCTGGGCTTCTACCACGTACACTGGATGGCATCTTCACAATAATAAACTTAATCTGTAAATCTAGAAGCAGATGATAGACCTTACCTAAAGAGTGTTAATACAATATCAAACTTATTTATGCTATCAACAGCGTTCCATGGGAAGATAATGTTGTGTGCACAGCAAAATGCAGTACGTACCATGGAACCAAGTATCCACGTACATCTTCCTAAGTTAGTTTTGTAATAAATAGTATTAAACTTATACAAACCTTAAGAGATGATACTTGATTCGACAATGAAATCGTCTATTAAGAGGATGAAATTATGCAAAGTAACTAAGCATTCAATTTTTCGCCACAGCCTCTCTAGCTTCTATCTCAACTGATTTTCGTTCGACTGAATTTCGCGCCAATATGCTCCTCCACACACTTCCACAACAGAAAGCCAAAAGCGAATCATGAAGCTTTGTTATTGCTTTGCCACAAGCGACCCCCATCGTCAAATATACAGCGGTTGGGTTATTGAAGCTATTCCCTAGTGAAAGGAATGGAAAGATTTCACTGGAATAAAAACTCCCTCGATGTACACGTCTTTTTTACAAGGACGAACTATACAACCGGAATGTAGTATATGCAGCCGGAATGTAGCAGACCAAAAAACTAAGGAGCTTGCACTACTGAAGCCAAAGTTCCCAGAGACCATTTTAATTTCGAATATTGATATCATTGCAAAAATCTGGAATTATGGATAGCAAGTTCCAAATAGTGCAATCAGATTTGCATGCATTGTACGCAATCCATATAGCAAGTGCTTCATAGAGAAATTTACACTGTCATTTTTCAGTGACTGTAGTGTCCTATTCTGTCTTAGCCATTAGCATTTATAATGTCTATGTACTACTAAATGTGCAGTCAAATTTGAAAAGATATTAAGGAAGTTTTAGTAGTACACTGTGGTCAAAGATAGACTTAATCATTGTTTCGACTTATAACAGCCCCCCAATAGCAAATACTAAATCCTTGAAGCCTCCGTGTTTATATGCAAGGGAATCATAGAGTTCAAAGCGAAACTTATAAGCTGACCTGCAGTGGTTTTTGTACCTGCTTCTGTGAATAACCTCATGTTATGCACCAATTCACTGTTTCTAAATCCACAATTCTCCTTGAATTCAATCATCTATAAATTTCAAATAATCGAAGTTTCGTTACTAAGATCCTAGATACACAAAGAAAAAAGTATATTTCAGAACAAGTAAGGTCGTGTTTTATAAAAAATGGATTAGGTTCCTGTCTGTACGAAGTTCAGTATAACTTGAGAGTTTAAAATTATCGTTTGTAAATCGACGACTACGTTTGGCAAAAGAAGGGAAGCAGTAGGATCATTTACAGACCGTCCGGAGCTTTCAGTCAGTCAAGTAACAATGTCTTCCAGCCAAGAAGAAGCAGCAACGAATACAAGACTGACCACAAAAAGTGCACCATTGACATCTGTTCAATTAGCAAGCAAAAATCCTCTCGCAGGACAGAAGTCATATTGTGAAAGTAAACAAGATACTAAGCGACACTGTTCTGCACCTTTAGAAAATAAAGTATTTACAAACTACTGCTCCGTAGTCGATCATGATGATTTAAAAAACAAAGGTGTACATAAATCGCTGGGTAGCTTGGAGAAGAACTATACCCGAGGAGTGAGAGAGAATGAAACAATGGCAGCTGGAACGAGGGAGGAGCATTTGATTATCGGGGGCTTATATGAAATTAAAGGAAAAACTTCGAGCAAGGGGAGGCCTCTATCACCAACGCCTTCAGCTGGTAGCCATTATTCTGTAACTACAAGCAACTCTCTGCAATTGAGTAAACCTGTCCCAAAACCAGATGACAACCGTGCGAGGCCACAGGAATGGACAAAGCAAAGGGTTCATGAGACTAACATGGAATGGAGGCCTGGCTATGAGGTAACAAGGATCTATAAAGATTCGAAAGCAGTCAATTGTTTCTTCCTTCATTTCAGTACTCTCAATCTATATCTTACTACCCTTATGTGGTACACCTTTTTTTATAAGAAAAAAGTTTATAAGAAAATGAGGCTCAAATGGCCAAAATCTTAAGAAAATCACAAGGCTCAATTTCAAGAAAATGCTAGGAAAATCACAGTTCATCTTCTTTGCATGCCAGAAATTGATATTGGCTCATTTTTGCAAACTCTCGTACAAAGATCGAGACTTATGGTGGCCCAACAAATACAGAGTAGCCTGTTTCAGCCATTTTATTGCTGCAAAAGTTAAGAAAATCTTAAGAAAATCTCAGCCTCAAATTCGTGAAAAGTTAAGCTGATTGATAAAATTGAGCCTCAGGAAAAAAAGTGTTTTTCTTATAAAAAAAGGTGTACCAACATATCTTCCCAACGGCGTAAACAAGTTTCAGTGATGGCGAGCAAAGCTGTTAATCTCCACAAGCATGAATCGAAAAAACTTCACTCCAAACTTTAGATCCTGGAGAGATTACTCTTTATTTGCATATCTTTCTTTTCCGATATAGCTTTGAACTCTTCATCTTGTTACCTGCATTTATTCTTCTTAGTGTTGTCAGTATACATGTTTGTAAAGGTTTCTCGTTGCAAACTTTGCTGCAAATAGGAAATACTGGGTGGAGCCCTGAAGCCAAGTTTTCTGATAACCCCATTTTTTACGCTTTTAATGTCAGCGATGCCATTTCGTCGCAAATTAAATAGATTAAACATTGATTAGTGATGGCCACTGATTGAACATTGATTAGTGATGGCCACTGATTGAACATTAATTAGTGATTGCTATTCAAATCAGAATTGAGATCTCAATCACAGGAATTTCTGCTTCAAAGATCATGTGCATGAATACACTTTGAAGAGTTGAACGATTCTGTCCATACTATTAAAAAGAACTTACTATGCAAAGTGCATATTACGATAAGTAAAGTTACTTTGCAGTACTAGCAAGACGATACCATGGCCTTGTGTAAAAAGCTGTGACTACTCCAGAGCCTTACGTAGAAAAGAGAAAGACTAAAGCTTCATTCATTTAACATGGTACACTGGACGAAATGAATACTTATAACAGTAGAACAATCATTGAAGACGTAAACTGTTTATCACATATCAAAAGCTTTCAAGAAAAATGTAGAACTGCACTTTTTTCTCGTTGCTGCCATATTGAGGAATAGCCCTTCATTCATACAAGCACAAATCACATGTACCTGATGAACAGGCACTGAAAGTATGCATGCTTTGATGCCAATGCATAGACAACACTCTATTGTAACTAGAATCTCTCTTAATAAATATACAATGTAATCTGCACAGCTCCCTCTCTCTCTAGCTGCACACAGAGTTTTAGAGCTACGCATTTGTGTAGAACTGCACGTTAAACAAACCCATGGTACAGATATACTTACTTAATGTACAAATTGGTCATCACTGCACAATGAAATAAAGTATGCTTGTTAGTAAAAAGAGCTCTTCATGGCTTCTCGCAGGGGCGCGAGATGGCATTGCGTATGCGGCAATCGAACGTTCATATCGTCGAACGCTATGTTCTGATAACAAAACGATGAGAATGGAGGTCAGATTTAAACCAATTTCAAAGCTGTTTGACTTTAACATAAAACCCCAGGAATGGACTGGGAGAAGAGTTCGCGAGTGTGCCATGGAGTGGAGATCGGGATATGAGGTAACAATTAATCGGAAAGTTAGATAAGGAAACAACTTCAGTGTGATCTGTGAGGAAGTGCAAATTATTTCCCCAGGTGGTTGGGAAATCGTTAGAAAGATATCAGTGCGTGATGAAGTATACTGTAAAACTTGTACCCCATTTAGCCTAAGCAGGATCATATGCCAGAAAAATATGTGGAGAGAATTTTGATCCGTGGAACATCGTCTGTATGGAAGAAATGCGCTGTCAATATGTGCATATACAACGTTTCTCCTACATCAAATTATATCGTGTTTTGTCCAAATCTTCCTTCGATGCAAAAGTCTAAGATCTCTCAGATCACAGTTCCACAAATTTACCATCAATTTCCAGTCGTTTACTGCCTGTCTGATCGAATGTAACAGTTTCACACGCTCAGCACTCTTACAGCATTTTAACTTTGAAAATTTAGTACTTTTTGTATTAGCGAACCTTTTGAAAATCAGCAACGGTGAAGGGCTACCCTCCTGGAACATATGAAGTGAAATGAAGCACTGTCTCAAATATTTTAGTTCACGGAATTTTTGCTGCATGTATCTTTTAATAATATGCATATCATACCTTGGTAATAATCATGGTTTATCCCATCATTACATGTTTTCATTTTAATTCATTCTATCAGATGCTTAATAAAAAGGTGAGAATCTAAGACGATTGTTCTGTAGATCCATGGTTCCCACAATGGGGTTCGCAGCCCCCTGGGGGACCACTAATGTTCTCAAGGGGTTTGCGAAGGATTTCAGAAGACCGCTAGAGAGAGTGCTGTCGCGTGTTCCACTCGATACTTCATTGACATGTATTACGGCTGGTATTGGTTTGCCATGAAAGTATATTTATTAGAACATATATTTATCCCTCTAGGGGACCCCGTATACGAACAAGTGTTGTTAAATTTCTGTTAACACGAATTTCTTGAATTTTAGAACTGGAGGGTTCGAGCAATGCAGGTGTATAGTCAAATGGACAGACAGCTTGTAAGTATATCTGTAACAATAGGCCTCTTTATAGCGTGGGGTTTAGTTGGAAATGAATACAAGATAAGGAAGGATTCCTTGGCTTGTCCACTCGTATATGCTATCAGTTCTACATGTCGGGTGCAGCTGGAATGTCCTGGATTAGAAGACAGGTAAAAAATCTGGGATGGCACCCAATGACGGATTTACGATGGAGCAGTTGAGGGGGCAAAAGGGCATGTTATAAAAACAATGGCATCTCTTTGTCTGGGGGAAGGGGACCATACCTCTCTGGACCCTCATGGATTCGCTACTGATGGCATCATGAGTTTACGCATGTGGGAGGGGGCTGATAATGTCATCTAGTGACGTAGGAGGACCCACCATGGTCGTGTGAGACACTGTGGCATTCCCCATAATAAAAGGTTTCTGAATAACTTGAACATCCAGGAATAATCTACTGCGTGAAATGCAAACAGAGATGAAATGCACATTCATTCGAAACAGTGGAGGAGCTTAAAGTCTCCCCAGCTCCAGTGGCATCGTGCTCGCAAATAGTATGTCATAATTGGAAGAATGAAACAAAGGAAAATCTGAACTTGTGTTGGTAGTACCTAAAAAGCAGTGCTCTTCAACTTTACAAGGTAGTTTGTTGCATTCAAGCAACAAGACATTTTGTAAGGTCAAACCGGATAGTAACATCTGAAAGAAATTTGAGAAATAATTTTGGAAAATTAAGAGGTTATGCATTGATAGTATTTTGCAATTATCGTCTTAAAACAATGTCCATTGCACTTTCTTTGCAGGTGAAATCGCTGGCTGAATATCCTTTGGGTCGAAGTTGAAGATATTCAGAGGAGTTACTTTGGACTTTATTAACATTCATACTTAGAAGTTTAAGTTTTCTTTATTTCAAATGGACTTTGATGAAATTATTTATTGATTAATACATAAAGTCCATAATTATTGTTGGAATAATGGTCATTGGTTGTCAATCTTTACTTGTATGTTTTCAATATCACCTGTCATAAGCAACCTCCTACTCCACAATTGAAAACCCTAAAGTCGAAATCTGTGCCACTGTAAATGAAGCCCCTGAAAACCTGTGGGGGAGGTTTCGAAGCCTTCAAGGAGAAACTACATTATTTTGAATATAAAGAATCAGCTGCATTGAGAGCAGGTGCCTTATGAGCAGAGAATAGTTCTAGGTTTGATCAGGTTCTGACTACATTGTCCTAAAATCTGAAATAGGGAACCCGAAACATTACTTCTATGCTATGGGGTTGCTTTTCTCGCTAGGACTCCGCTACACGCTTTTTTATTAGGAACCTAGCTCAAGGTCTAGTTCTAATATTTCCTTATTTTTGGACCTCTTTTTATCAAATTCTAGAACTAAAAAGTTCCTTAATAGTTCCTCAATTTTCACTGCACACAGAGTGCCACAAAAATGGTACAGACACAAGAAAAGGATTGAAATTCTGAAATTTACTTTTAATTCTGGCTAGAACTCAAGCTCAAAAGCACAAATACGGTAGGAAATAAGTTTTATATATGCAAAAGCATAATTTCAATCAAGAAGTATCATGTCTATTCCATTGATATCATCCAATGTAATGTAATCTTCACTTGCATCTGAGTACAGCACTCGGAATTTGAAAATGAAAAGTTCCTTAGGGATTTTTCCTTTAGTAGTATAAGTTCCTTAAATATTTCGGCTGTCTACACGTAGGTTCCCTATAAAGTGGTTCGTTAGAAAAAGCGTATATAGTGATATCAGACTGAGGCTAAAGGTTTATCTCTCCCAATATCAGACCGAGGCTAAAGGTTTATCTCACCCAAGATGTATTATCTCACCCACATTGTGATATTTACGAAGATTGGCTTCTCTTTGAGCTGTCGAACCGCGCCCTTGGGTCTGTTAATTGACTGGCTTTTTTTCACCTATTTGGAATTTAAATATACCTCTCCTGGATCAAAACAACAGCACAGCTTTATGAATGTATCTCAGTGAAACATCTGAATCAAAGGTGATACAGCTGTTGAGGTGTTCTGAATGTGATCTTTGCGCAGAAACATTTGTAAGTGCACACCCTATTATTACCCAGTACTTAGAAAAAAGTGCCTTAGAGATGGGCCTTCGACTGTTTCGGCCGTTCTGATCACTAATTGTAGGAGTTGGTTATGGTTTGAAGTCATAGGTAATCGCCAGTCTTATTTTATTCCTAATAAGGAGGATTACTAGGCCATTAACAATCACATAAACTATTGCATTCACGTAAATGCATGCTGTGAAACAGACGTCATGTCTACGTCACAGAAACCTATGTTACCTGGATACAGATCCCTAGCGTTGTGGTAAAAATATACCATCTTCCAGGTATGGAGATTCCCCACGACTTCACACGGCATGATGGGAATGCATGGGGATACCTTTATGATCAAGTCATTTCTTGATTGAAATGAAACGTCTTCACAACTCTACGGCTGTACGGCATGAGAAGTGAGCCTAGTTGAGGCGAAGTGCCCGTTGAACAATAGGTGCAGGGCGTGAAATGGTTGGCATCAGATTCCACACCGACGTATAGGCATCTGTGGATCGCAGTTCACAATGGTGCAAGAGTATCAGTCGCCTGTCCGCGTCTACGAGCATCCGTTTGAGCTCATCATGGCGGTATGTTTTGAATTATTACGGCTATTTCTTCATTTGAATCGGAGGGTTTCAGTACTGCTTGTGCAGACTGTACTGTTTCTTCTGTTGTTGCCTGTTTTTATCAAGATCACAACGCTTATAACATGCTGACATTTTAGCTGCTAGTGTTTGTTTCTTTGACTTCCTTTCTGTGCCCGTTTCCATCAAATATCTGCATTGAGCTTTCACACAAACAATGGAATTCAGATCAGTCATACCCTATCTCAGAAACAAATCGAACCCTTCCGGAACGTAAAGCCACAGTTCGCTGTTGCTTAAGAGAGTTAAAAATACTTGAACGTTTCTCCCCCAATCAGAGAATCTTTAATTTGTTGTAGAACCGTGCGATGTGTGTTGTTCTATTTTATTTATTGCTTGACTGTACTACAGATATCATACAGAAACACTAACTTTTACGTGTACTTTTATCAGGAGTTTCAGAAAACATTAAACGCCGTAAATCTATTCCATCTTAAGGGTAATGACCTTGGTTATGCGACTTCGTTTAGTTTTCTCGTGTCCTTTTTCGACTCAGTGATCTTCACCGGTTTGATTATTTTGTATTCGCTTAAGTATGTTTAACAAACCAACATTGAGCTACCTTTTCAATTTGAGCATCCAAAAATTGATGTTGACGTTGGTAGAAGGTCTAGCGGAAATGTTCAACAAATCAATGGGTATATAGACGTCAGTGTTTTTTTATTGTCATCTGAACCAGAAAGAGGAGCTATGAAGTTATGCGGGAAGCTAGTGCTGTTTGAATGTAGGGTGTATCTTTATTTCTGGCCGAAGATTGTAAGGGATAGGCTGTGTTTATTTGCTCTGTCCTTATAAGGTACATAGATCTTTGCTGAGTAAATTTTTTTACATCCTTTCATATTGTTCATTGTTTTGTTCAAGTATTTTTTTAATTGTTTAGTGACTGCTTTTGTCGGAGCTTCATGACTCATGAATGTCTTTAGTATATATTATGATTATGTTACACTTTGCCAGGTAATTCTTTTTGCTTCTGATGGTTGCTGAATCAGTCTGGTGTATGAAACAGATTTTGCATTATGGACCACTGTAACCTTTAACATTCTGTTTGACAAGAATTTTGTTATGTAGCCACAGGAATGCCTATGACTAATGACTATACTTACCCTCATTCACATTTGCATACAATGAGTTTCCTGGTATTACTATGTAACACATTGATGATTTTCAGTAATTTGAGGATAATGTTTCACAGAAGGGCAGGTTTTACTTGGTGTCATAATATTTTCTTTAAGAATCATAGGCATTTTCCTTGTAGTTATATATCTAAAATTTTCAAGCCACTTTTGGCTAGGATCTGTAGAACATCAATCAGAGTGCTGCATCACAATATCTCTGTTTGAATTCTTCCAAATCCATTAATTCTGTTTGCATTTATTGAGTACTAGTTTTCTCTATAATTGTGCTATTGAACTTGAAGTCAGCAGCTCACATGTAAGACAAATGGATATGAAAATATAAAATGATTATGTTTCAGGCATATGAGAAGCGATTTCCAACATGCCCCATGATACCAGCCTTTCTTGGCAGTGACATTGTTCATGAATTTAAAAGTGATGATGGTGCCATTCATGTTATTGAAAGAAAATGCAAGCTGAATGTTGATGCACCATACCTGGTGAAAAAGGTATGCATGCTGTAGTTGTTCAGTTGTAGGAGAAGTTACCATGAGGAAAATTAGTTATCAGAGAATATATTTTCTTTAAATGAATTTTATTAACAGCTTTTAAATGAAGCCATTTTATTAACAGCTGTGAGTTCATAGTAGTGTTTAAAACCCAACAGTGACATTGATTGGGAATTGGCATAATTTGGGAATAATGTACTTTTTTCATACAACAGAGGTACAGAAATGGTTTTAAATCACTTGTCCAAGGAATCGATATCTGAAACTGATCTTGGCATGTTCAGCAAGCATTTATCATCAGTAATATATCACATTTTGAAAAGTTCCCATGTGTATTGTTAG
Source organism: Mastigias papua (assembly GCA_964019165.1). NCBI lineage: Eukaryota > Metazoa > Cnidaria > Scyphozoa > Rhizostomeae > Mastigiidae > Mastigias > Mastigias papua. The sequence continues at coordinate 1,245,576 of OZ025275.1, read as the reverse complement.
CCAAATTGGTCAAGGCTCTGCAAACTGCACCTGCTGGACCAACAATATTTCTTTCCAAACATTGCTAATAAAGGAAATTTGTCTTTATTCTTAATCTTACTTATCATCTTCATTCAAAAACTTCCACTGATTGACATCTCAAGCAAGTCTAGTTATCATTTTATTCACTGAAATGCCATTTTATGGGATACATATATCAGCTGTTTTGTTTTGATATCTTTGAATAACTTCTTCATCTAGAAACATCAGTTGCAGGTGACCTGAATGGCAGCTTGTATTCTTTCATTCAGTGAATATCTGGTTATATTTGAGACATAGCATCACTATCCTGTGGGTCTGATATTATGCAAAACTTTAAAAAAAGTACTCATGGTACTGTGTGAGAGCCTTCTGTGCTTTTTTTAAAGCACATTTTATTGACCCAGCAGGGAAATATTGGCTGGCTCACATTTCATAATATGCATCAGTGCTGTGACCCAATGCTTGCCATGTGTTTTCACCTGGACTCATGTAATTGCCATGAATTTACCACAAAATAGGATTTTGGTTGAAGGAAGATAACCACAGTGCAGCTTGATTGTGCTGTATCACCTATTTTAGTGCTATAAATGCAAAAGACCAAGTTTCCTCTTTGTTGTATCTGCAATTAAGAGTACAAAATGATAGATGTCAACATTTCTTATGAAGCCAGGATCATTTTACAAGTATTTCAGACCACAAACTTCTTCTAGTTTATATCTTGTTCTGCACACATGAATAGTTTGATCATGCAGATAGGTTTTCAGGGTGTAGAGAATGTTTCTATACTTTCAGCTATGACGAGCTTTACATGTTAAACAGAGTTTGATTTGACAGTTATAAAAGAAATTTATGTAGTGTGCTATTAAAGAAACTATAATCAGGAAGCTTTACAAACAGGCTAGGTTTTTTTAGAAATTTTGTCACAAGAGAAGTGTGAAATGAGACGTTTTTCCTGGATCTAGTTCGGTTGTTGCGTTTTGAATCAGTAAGTTCTCTAGCAGGTGGCACTATTTCACTTGAAATCTCCTTCTTTGTGGTAATCTGCTGTATGGAGCAGAGGCAATTCTGTTTTTCTGACTAAAAAGGAGTTTATTTTAAAGCTTTCTTCGTGTTTTGTCAACATAGGCTTTTGTTTTTGATTTTAGTGTTCGGTGATTTTTTGATGAAGTTCTACATACTGATAAACGTTCCTCTGTTTGTCGCTCGCATTTTGGCTTTCTGAGTTAGGATCAGGGGCAACACTGCCAGAGAGGATCAGGGGCAACACTGCCAGAGAGTATGGGGGTTGCAGCAGCCCAAACGTTCCAAAAGGGGGTGTTGTCGAGTAGTCTTTTTGGATTCTCATTACTCGATAACTTCATATATGTTTCCCACTCATCGCTGCTTTTGTACACGAGCATATTATAAAGTTTATGGAAAGTGAATATCATTAAGTGTTTTTCTTGTTTTGCCCCCCCCCCCTCCATACTTTTGAATTAGAGTCACTTTTTCTGACAGGACCTATCCTCCTGCCAAACACACCGTGCCCTTTCGCCAGACATCTAAGCTTCACGTTCCCCTAATGAAAACAATCATGTTTTGCCCCTTTCCAGTGTCGAGTTCCAAACCTTCGGAAAATTGCGGAATGAATAAGTTTTCAAAAGCTGCATATGTATAGGCCAATATAAAGAAAGATCCTCGGCTTCAGGTAGGGGAACGTTTTTGAGGGAAAGAACAGTCCCTGTTTGCGAACAATTAAAGGGCGGTATTGTTTACACCCATCCGTTAGTGTCTTATGTGCTTGTAGACCAGATGCCAGCAGAATTCCTGCCCTGCAGCGAACTCTTATAAGTTGAAACAATGATTTAATTATTAGTTATGATCTCTTAAAGACAAAATTAATTGAGAAATCACCGTTGTCTTTGAAAAGAATCAAGAATAGGCTTTTCACACATATGAACATTTCTGACTCATTCTTCTCGCAGATGTTTTTTGATAACAAACAGTAGGAAGACGTTAAGTCCCACTGTTGCTTTTGATTGTATTTTCCATGCAAAACATGTTTCTTCTGGGACCTTACTATGTCCCGAATTAGCATAATGCGCTTAATACGTAGACACTGTAATTACCTCAAAGTAAGTAAACATATGGCCTAAAAAGCTAAACTTATAGCGTGATGAAAGCAAGCTTCTCTTAGAATGAATAGTAAAGCCATTGTCACTAAGCTATGTTAGCTAGTTGTATATTTGTCAAAGATATTGAAGAATAGCCAGCATGAAATCAAGACTGAAATATCTATATATATATATATATATATATATATATATATATATATATATATATATATATATATATATATATATATATATATATATATATATATATATATATATATATATATATATATATATATATATATATATATATATATATATATATATATATATATTTATATATATATATTTATATATAAATATATATATATATATATATATATATATATATATATATATATATATATATATATATATATATATATAGTGCAATCTTTTTAATACCTTAGATTTTGTGTGTAAACCCCTGGTATATTATCTGTTGGTATCAATCATACCACTCGTTCTAATTTTTATTTGCATCAATGATCGCCAGATTGATCTAGTTTGTTAATTTTCGATACATCACCTCTATCTAAGACCTTATATCTCGCTCTTGTTTGCGTTAAGGTCTCAAGGATTTCACAGGTCAAAGTTAGTTACACGCTTTTTTATAAGGAACCTAGCTCGAGGCCTGATTCCAGAAGTTCCTTATTTTTGGACCTCGAATGGTCAAATTGTAGTACTAAGATTTCCTTAACAGTTCCTTAATTTTCACTCCACTTTTACTACCATGCAAATGGTACAGACATAAGTAAAGCATTGAAATTCTGAATTTTGCCTTTAATTTTGGCTGTAACATAAGATCAATGAAAAATGAAAGACCTAACACAAGCATGGCAAACAATCTACGCTGATTCTGGTTGCAAATGAATAGAACCAGCTTCCCATTTTTTGATTGTTTGCTGTTAGGAAAATTTTTCAAATTCAAAAGTTCTTTAGGGAATTTTCCTTTAGTAGTATAAGTTCTTTAAATATTTCGGCATTATCCATGTAGGGTCCTTACTTATAAAGTGGTTCCCTTTAAAAAATGCGTGTATATTGACGTTAAGGAAGGGTAGTTAATTAGTAATAGGGGTAGGGGTGGAAGATATTCTCATGTAATAGATTATTTTCGTTTCCTCTCTCAGATTTTTGTTAAAGTTTTGGCCCCCACGGTAGGACTTGAGAAGAAACTCCATACTCCTTTTTGCTCTTTATTTTTCATGGTCCTTCCCTCTGAGTGTGAAGAATTTTGGTCCCCTCATGGATGTCCTCCCCCTCCCCTGGAAGAATTAGTGAGCGGTCCCTTAGGGAAAGATACAATAAAGCTGAAAACGTTATTTATCTCAAAGGGAAAGCACCAATCGGAGTAAAAAATTAAGAACATTTCATGGTCTACAGTCTGCCCTAATTTGAATGAATTGTCAGTCACTTATAGGTCAGGCCTGCATAGTCTATTGTTGGCAATAGTCGATAAAAAATGCTGAAAGAGATGTGTTTATATGAGCGTTTGAATTCGTTGGGTGACATAATCAACCCGCGTTAACAGGTTGAAGAATTCATTCCTGATTTGATGTTGGGTATTCTTCAATGTCTTTTCGCCGCTCATTTCAAAAATGTTATTTGTTCCTTGATAGTTTGAAGTTAGACTTCAGAATCGTGGTTGGATTAGATTGTTTTGATTTGGTTTCCTATGCATCCAACAACCAGCATCTTTGAAAGATGTATTCTTCGACCCATTTTGGCACCTAAGCAGCAGACAGGAAGCCTTTATTTATATCCCAATTAATTAGTTATGAAAATCTACCATGAATAACGTTGATCAATTTGCTAATTTTCAATTTGTTTTATCATTTATAGAATACGTAAAAGTTGATAAATTATCATTTAGCCTCAAGCCAATTACTGGTAAACATTTGTCAGACACTATGCTACTCGATCGCAATAGTAAATGCACGCAAGATTGTTTAAGTTTTCGTTTATTATCTTTTAATATTTGTGTTTTAACCCCTTATATAACACATGGCAAGCTTTTCTTTCGTTTATTTTAATTGCCTTTTTTGCCAGAATTTCTATGCTACCTTGTATTAAACCAACATATAGACCAACATTTATGGTAAATCCACCATTATTTGTTTTGATACATGCCTGTTCATCCACAGATAGCTGGAGTTGATTTCGTCTACTTTATTCAACGAAACAGTTTAAACCGAAGGGATAGAACTCTGAAAATTGAAGCTTGGAATGACAGTTTTGCAAGCAGAGTGGAAATTAAAGAATTCTGCTATTACAGCGTCAGTAGTATTGCTGTGTTATGCTTTAGCGTTGCTAGCTTCGTTTCTCTCCCTTATGGCCTCGTATTCGTTCCATTGTACCTGTCTCAGTTTGAATTTTCGAGTGGCTTTCATCCCAATCTCTCAGCTTTGTTTTACTGTAGTAGTTTTATATTTATCACATTTCCTGTCTGTCTCTACAACCCTTTGCATCCGTTCATTTTTGAAAAATCAAGATCTTTTTCTCTTACGCGAAAACTTCCGTCCTGTTTCGATTTCGATTACACACTGATTGCTTCATTGATTAGTTGATTCTTGATTAGTAGACTGATCAATTATGTAGATTTAATTTTGTCTTCCAGGTCCATCAGGAAAATCCAAATTGGACCGTGTTCGAACAAAATGCGTGTCTCGACGTGAAAAACTTCTTCGGATTTGAATCTGCTGTTGAAAAAGTAGCCATTAAAGCGTACACAAATAACCTGAAAAAGGTACTTCACAGTCTGTTTACCAAATTGATTTAAGCAAAATAGTATTCATTCACCCATTCCCTATTTTTCTTGCTTATTCACAAAAAAGGACTTTATCAAATTACTCTTCCTCGGCTGTTGGACCTTTGTTTACGAAAAGAATAACTGCGGCCTTTAAAGCGGCAAGGACTTTGTATTTGATAAATATAGAGTAAACCTTTATTCGCAATAAATTTAATCAACCAATTACGGATGATTATTGGTTGTGTCAACAGTGGTTCTTTAGGTCACCTTATTTGAAATTAATCTAAGAGAGGTGTAATTTGAAGGATTTGCTTATTTTGCGATAATTCATAAACCTGGTATGCAGATTTATTGGACAATAACTCGTTCCACATCTAATTCACTTCAACTCTTCCTTTGGTCAGTAATTCAATTCAAGTCTTTGACGTTGCAAGAAAATTTAATGTCTTCGACGTCACAGTTCACTTCCATCTCGTCCTAGGGAAAAGAGATCATCCTGCATTACGTCACTGAATTGGCAAAACAGGGCGTGACCTACCTACCTCCATTTGAATCATCGAAGGGAAGACCACGTGTGCTCAGTACTGTCGAAAAACAAGGCTCGATTGAACGACCTGACATTGATGAAAGAATTGAAAGTGATGACGAAGGAACTCCGGAGGAGCCTACATTTCAGCCATCCCATGATGACTTGGGGCATCATCGAATCCAAGAAGCTGCAGAGCCTCCTCCGTTGCAAGGTATTTTTTTGCTGTAGAAAGTTTTGTTTTCTTGGCATGATTTTGCTGCTGGTTTTGTTTATGTTAAAGCTGTGATGTTATTTGTCCTTTGCTCTGTGTTGTTTTTTGACTACATCTTTCCAGTTTTTGATTACGCCGCTGGGAGGCACTAGAATATCGTGGACTATTTTCTTTGAGGAGAATGCCCTTGGCCTATGTTTAGTCTGTCTTATGTGAAAGAAGTACAAAAGGGAAGGCTGTGACAATCATTTGCTTTAGCATTCGTCCAGCTCAGCATGATCGTTTCCAAGCGCTTTGTGGTGCTATGTGAATTATTTATACTGTCTTGCCCTTTGGCCATTTGAGCACAGCGCTGACATTTCTTGTGCTGTGTTGGCAACAAGAAATTCACATAGAATGGTCTTCATGTTCTTGTCACCTGAAACTTTAACCTAAGGATTCCTGTTAAACGGCATATTTTCTCAGTGTGTGGGACTTAGGTGACTCTTGGCCTCGCTTAGTTTAGTATTTTAATATTGGCTCTTCTTTATATGAAGACAAAGGCAGATTGACTGGTGGCGGTTATAGATCTTCTTGTAGATTTTTATTCTGAATGCTGTTTTGAAGCTTAGACATGCTGAAGATACGCAATTTTGTTTCAGGGCATTGTGCTTGCTCATATCTGCTTGACTAACCGCAGAATTAAAGAGCTAGAGGCAAATAGGCGATAGTTTGCTGACAAATTGTAGCCTATGGGCTAAATCTACATTTGTGCTTTCAACCTCTGTTGTGTGCTTTCAACCTCTGCTGTGTCGTTATTAGGGTTCTCGGCAAGGTTTTGTACCACTGTGAAAGTACAATATTGTAAGTTTGTTTATATAACTTCTATCTCGATCTGAGGTGGAAAAAGCATCGGAGCCTGGGAACGTAGTTCCCAGAAATTTTTGTGGCTTGCAATAAGTATAAAACTCTCATGACATAAATCAAGTTAAAAAATTAAAGAAAAATCATTCTCTTAGCTTAAGATTGTAAACTGTAATGACATAATATTTAATTAATTAGAAAGTAAAACAATAGATAGACATGTACCAACAGAAAGTATGTAGAAAAAGCAATTTTTTTACACCTCGGATTTCGAGAAAAGTGGAAATGGGTTTCAATATAAACAGGGTGGACTGCACAGTGGTTAGGTAACTGGAAAGGAGAGAATGAAGACGCATTTCTCAGTCAAGGATACCTTTTATGACAGTTAGAATTTAGCAATTACCTTTGCATTTCGAGATGATGTTCTTATTAACTTTTTGCGGATTGTTTGAACGTTGGTTTGAACTTCTAAGCAAATGAATCATTTCTTAATGGGAAAGTATATTCTATCGGAAGTTATATTTACATTATATTATATATTTATTTTTTATATATTTACATTATATTATTTATATTATACATTTACATTTTATTGTATATTTATTTTTTAGAATGATGTCTTTTTTATTATATTTTGTTGGAAATTATTTTCTATGGAGACATTTGAATTCAATGATCAGACCTGACCGATCTTTGGACTTGTGCTGGCGAAATCTTTGTAGATTACTCAAAACTTTATATTAAGGTCTTTTGTTCTATGTCTTTTTGTATTTTCCCTTGAATATTGTAGAATACAAACTTGAGGACAGTTTCATAGAGAGGTATCTAGGCCAGTTGACACCATTAGAAGAGAGCACCTTGATGCAGGTGAGCTTGAAGCAAGCCATCTCAATACTTAATTTAAATCCAATTAGTTGTGATTCCAAATACCTATCCGAGGCTTTACTTCTTATATTTAATAAACTCCATTCATTATTATTGGTTTTTTTGTATAACATAAATAAAGCCATCATGAAAAGGTTTTTATTTTGAAGATTTTTTGAATTATTTGAAATCGGACATGTTGCCCGAGCAGCATTGAACAGTGGAGCTGTCTGTTTTGATGTTCATTACCCGTGTGAAGTTGCACGGAGCCTTCTCTTTTCACGGAGATTTTAACTTCTAATGAAATCTCGTACCTTTCAGCTTCGTAGAAAAGTTGCCGCAACACACCAAGGAAAGGTGGGTAACTTAAAAGCTTTGTGCTAACATCTATGATTTTCTACTGAAGCGCATAGACTCCTCCTCCTAAGAAGCTTAAGAAGTATGGATTTGGCCTTTTTAGTCATTAGTCGTTGATTTTATCAATGTACCTTTTACGGTTGATCATCTCTCATCTCCTCTCATCCTTTACACTTCCTCTTGTCCTCTATCCAGGCTCCATCTTCTCTCAGTTTCATTTAATATGTTCATTCTCTTTGATTTGATATCACTGTTTACTTTGCAGATGCCGGATGATGCGGTAATGCTTCGATTCTTGCGTGCACGTGATTGCAACCTTGAAAAGGTATTTTTGCTTTCATCCAAGATGTCCTAGCGTTGACTTTTCCAGTTTGCTCAGTCACTGAAGTTTAACGAGGAGTTTGACTATAAACCCCCTAATTGGCGTATCTTATCGGAGAGTTACTTTGTTCAATTATGATTCAGTCGTTCGTTGCATTTATTTATAATTCAATGACTTTTTCATAGGATCATGCGATTATCAATTCATTCATTCATTTATACATTCATTCATTCATTCATTCACTCACTCTTTCATTCATTCATTTAGGCACCCGTTTTCCAGCATATACGAAGTAGGGCCCAGATCAGAAACTTAAATTTTTCTTTTCTTAGTAATTATCCCGCGCACCAATTGCTCACCCTGAAAACCCTCTGAGTAGGAGCATCCATTTTTGTGACACTAATTCCACATTTTGTGCCTAGGCCTTCGAAATGTTGCGAAGCACTCTTCATTGGCGAAGACAACACCACGTGGACACTATACTGCAAACATGGAGTCCTCCAACAGAACTGACAGAGTATTACCCAGGAGGCTGGCACAAGCACGACAAAGGTAGATTGGATTATTGTTTTCTAGAAAACGCGGAGAGTCTAGCAATGTTTACTATTAATTTTCGTTCTTTGTGCTAAGACAATTTTGGTTTTTTTGAAATTATTCCTTTTCATGAATGTCATCTATTCGCATATTAAGAAGATTTTTCATGTGTGTGATATCGTCTTATGGGGAAGTTGGTATTTCTGAAATTCCACCACAGAACCACTTTCCTTGGTCTGTACTTTTTAATGAATTAACAGAAGGGATGACTGATCTTGATAATAGTCCCACGGTTATCTTTCCATAGTTTACTGCGGTATAAAGATACTGTGGTAAACTCAACTGTAATTATTGCATAAGGTAAGCAACGCTGCTCCATGAAGCTGAATGCAACATCAAATAGGACTACCCATGTGTGCTCAATCCTCATAAAGACAATAATGGTGGGGTAACATTCTGCCGGCGTGTAATATTACCCCACCATTATTACCCCACCATTATTACCCCACAGTTTTTCCTCGGCTTCTTTGTTTTACAGATTTGTCTATGGCTATTTTGATGACATTTTGAGAGTGGTCTTTTTCGCCTCCCAAATCTGTTGTATTTTTATGCCCCTGGTTGCACTAGACAGAGATACGAAAAGGAAATGAACCACATGCTCGATATGGGTGGTTTCATTTCCTATCTGAAGGAAGTTCTGCAAAATACTGAAAGTTATGAAAGAGGAAACTGTGGAGCATGCGAGGCCAGACAAAAGACTGCTGAAAGTAGTGATTGTTTGTTTTGATGAAATTGATGCTACTGATGTTTGTTTTGGAAGAATTTGATTTAGAAATTAATAGGCCTATTCTTTAGGATGCAATCAAGGACATTCCGATGTGTTATATCAGTAACTCGTTTTGCAAAAAGAGGTCAATCCATAACGACCCAGATATTGTTTCTGTTTTGTTGGCAGATGGACGACCAATCTATCTCATTCGACTTGGTACAATGGATATTAAAGGCCTGCTAAGATCAGTCGGTGAAGAAGGCTTTGTCAAACAGGTTTGCTGGGGTCTTTGGTATAATGTACACAGATTTCTCTCCGTGACTTGTGTTGAAAGATGTGGTATCTTGAAGTTGATTTGATAAAATTTCTTTCAACCTGTGGCGTCGTTTATATCTCAATGACAGAGAATTTACAGGGGATTTAAATTTCAACCAGATTTCCTCTCCGCAAGCACATTGCTGGCTTATGGGCTTTTTGTTAGGGTTACAAACTCCACTCATCAACATAATAATGTAAATCCTTCTTGAATCAAATTATCGTTCATAAGTTTTGTCTTCTTAGTATGATAGACTTTTTACCCATATTACATTACTTCCTGGATTAGTACAGTTCATTGTTCGTTTAATAACTGTGAACTGGCGATTTTTGACACAGCTTAGCCGATTACAATTCACATTTGTCATGGTGTAGACAACTGAAAAAGTAGCAAGGGGCAAAATGTGATTATCTTTCTCGCGAAGTTATTTTGCTATTGTTGGAATGTTTTGCAAGTTTCTTTTGTTTCGAGCATCAATTAGGCGATCCGAACTCTATTTAGTGCCAACAGGGCCACATTTTGTCCTCTACTTGCAACGTCATCTTCAACGCCATTCAAAGCCCTTCCTGAACCACCCTTAACTGTTCGAACGATAAGAACTGATTTATTCATCCACAATAGACGAATAGCTTTGAAATTTATCGTATTGACTGAAATTTTGCAGTCTCTCTTAACAGTCACGTTGCTCACACTGATCTTTTAGGTTGTATCTATTAATGAAGAAGGAATTAAAAAGTGCGAAGAAGCAACTAGAATATATGGCAAACCAGTCACGTAAGTTTTATCCCTTTTAAAAGCACTAATTTGTTCACATACTCCTTACTTTTTCCTTCTTGTTTCTAGATCCTTGTTAGTTATTTGCCAGTGCATCCGCCCCTAGCATGCTTTCTATGAGTTCTTTAGAGTTAAGGATTCAATGTTTTCAGATGTGATCGTTTATTGTATGTTAAGTTTTGTAAATAGATTGTTTTGGTAACAATAAATATTATGCTATACTCAACTTTGTTTCTTTGTTCAGTCCAATCCAGTCCAGTCCTTTCATCACATTAGCAGCTAAGAAAATATACCATATCTTATCATTTGTAGTTCCTAATCTTGTTGCTGTTTAATTTAGATCTTGGACGTGTTTGTGTGACTTGGATGGCCTAAGTATGCGTCATCTTTGGAGACCAGGTATATTCACAATCGTCAACCAGTCTCTTTCATCTAAATGAGAAACGCTTTCTATCTATCTGCTGGCGTTTAATGCACGCGTGTTCTAGCGTGTTATACACGAATAATTTGTAACTAGTACATATCTGACTATGATTTACCTAGACATCAAGGTCCTTGCTTATAGTTAACGGTGACCTCGTATCATTTGCTGTCACTACTGTACAAAGCTTTAACTTATAATGGACATCTCTTCTACATGATTGCGTTATTGTTCAAAAATATTATATTCCTTTCTTACGTCTTAGTACGATTTCATTAATAAGCCTGAGCCTTATATTGATAATTTTGTTGACTTTTAGGTGTTAGAGCTATGCTTAACATAATTGAAGTTGTGGAGGCGAACTACCCCGAAACAATCGGTCGTCTACTGTTAGTCAGAGCTCCTCGTGTCTTTGGTGTCGTATGGACACTGCTTAGTCCATTTATAGATGAGAATTCCAGGAAAAAATTCCTTATTTACAGTGGAAATGATTATCAGGTTAGTCATCGCCTATCGTTATTTTTCATTCACTGGAATCCTCAGGTATTAGAGTTGATTTCATAAAATATGTAGGAGTGAAGAGATATTGTGTAGGTAACGGGTAGATGTAGGAATTTGAAAGTGTCAATACTGAGGTCTGGAACCTAATGACTCTTAGTAGCCTGGACACTAGTCCATTGTTCAGAACACTAAAGCTTCTTTATTATAGTATGATTGTAGTTTCCTGTTCAGTTCACGTTTTACGCTTACAAGATACGTTCTAGTTCTACGCTTACGATATACACTTAAAATGCCAGTAGTCTTCTCTTCTGTACACAGTTATATATAATATCAAGTTTTGTATATATTTATCAACGCGTCTTCTTTCTCAACTTCACAGAAAGTATATTTCTACACTGTTTCTTGTCCTAAAGCGTTGCTTGTTTTGTTCTCTCTTGTATCACAATTTCCATCGTCTAACTTCTGTAAAGTATACGGCACCTTTGACATTGCAAAGAAGTTTTGAAATTATCAATATTGTGTAGTGGTTCATAGCAGACGTTTGGTTATCATGCCCTTTGTTATTTTAGGGCCCGGGTGGTCTGGCTGATTATATTACGCCGGAATATATTCCAGAGTTTCTAGGTGGAGTTTGTGAGGTAGGTATTGCTCACATGTTTGGAATGATATTGCCATCAACGGCATACAATGAGCTTTCTCACAAGTATGTTAATTGAATTAATTTTGGAAGTACTTTAATGTATCAATTGTAATAGTAATTATATCAGTGGCTCGTGATTTCAAAATAATATTTAAGATGCCCGTATTTTTGTTATGTCGGCTGTTTTCGATGCTAAATTTTAACCCTGAATGGCTGTGACCTTTGTGGCATCGTGGTTTGAACTTGCTTTATACCTGATGCTCCAACCTAATGTGAGCCAGTGTTTGTACACGCCTGACATATTCAGTTTGTCGTCTCTTTGTAGTGTGACGTTGTTGATGGCAAGCCTATCCCAAAATCACTTCAGAAATACCACAATATTGGAGATGGTGGCGAGTCCAGCTGGCTAGGTTCTGATTTGTATCACACTGCACAAGTTTTGAAAGGAACACCACACGAGGTACGGCACTTACACAGGTTGATGTAGATTGTTCGTTCCTTCTTGTTTCCAGAACTAACTGCTTTTTTGGACAGACCTAGATTTTCATCGCTAGCTTTCTCTGAGTTTTCATGGGAAATAAGAGAATTAGATACGAAAGGAGTTCTTTTAAAGTAAATTTCGAGCTGCACATTGTACTCGCGGCATTTTGGGGATAATCCTTGATTCTCATAAAAGTCAAAAATGCGAATGACGAGCTGGGGCTGAAATTGTACATATTTTGTTGCCAGGTATTTGGGGAGTAGAGACATAGATACCATTCTACGTTAATGGGAATCTTTCTTTACAGATGTATGATATCAGGTGCACAGATTTCTCTCAGGAACTGTACAGAAAGTGATTAGAATTGTACATTTTGTATAGAACTGGATATTAAAAGAACTAGTGAACTATCGACTGTCGAATTTGCATTGTCATTTGATATTAAATCTATAGTTTATCACGTTTTTATTTATTTTCGCTTTGCTATTGATATCATTTTTGCCATTGCTTTTATTTGATTATGCTTCTTCTACGTGTAATTTAAGACAACAGCAGGAGCACGCTGGCTTTCTTATTTGAAAATGGACCTGGATATTATCTCGTTGTCTCAAGACAAGTGAATAAAGCTCACTGATAACTTTGCTTAATTTGAAAGCATATTGTTGAGAACTTTGCTCAATTTGTTTTCATTATTTGTGCATTAATCTCGAGGGGCAATTTCCTAGGTGATGGTTACAGTCTCAGAGGCAGAGTCAGTAATCACTTGGGATTTTGATGTCATAGACGGTGATATTGTTTTTACTGTATTACGACATAAGAGACCACGTGAAGCGAGCAGTGGCAGTGTTACTAGCAGTGGCTGCCTTGGAGAGACAATGAGTTCGAGGCTATCAGGAGTGCGGCCTGGAATTGATGCTGTTGTTGTCGAAAGGCCTATTGTTTGTACTCAAGGGGAGTCTGTTCAGGTAGCTTAAATACGTGATCATATTGATCAAAGCACGTGACCTTTTAGGCATTATACAACATGCTCACATTGTATGATGTAGGGATTCTTTGTGATTGCAAAATAATTAGTAGCTTTTCTAAAAGATATTTTTCATGTTATTTAGTGTTTCCTAGATTTTTCAAACACTACATTTGTTTGAAAGATCATTACCATTGTCGTCATCATCGACAACACAATGAGTCAGCATTTATGCTTGCAGTATTATTTGACTAATTCACGAAAATATGAAATGAGTAATCGATTAAACTTAGACATTTCGTCTCAAACTTCAGTCGCCATCAACGTAAAGAAGAAAACAAAGTATGGAAATATATATCTAAAGGGGTATCAGAAGTAACTAACATGCAGATGAATCCTTATATTTATACTTTGAAAGACTTGAGAATGGATGTAAATAAGTGTCTGTCTATGAATTCAATTCTTTTTTCATAATAGTGAAGACAGACATTAGTATAAACTTAGCGCTTAACATGTGTTGAGAAGAGAGCTAGAGAGTAAGAGTGTGTGGGAGAAAGATCCTTAGATGTTAGTAAAAGAAGGCAAGATGTAACAAAGAAAGCGGAGGTGTGAAATGTAAGAATAGGAAAGTTCGTGACTGGGAATAGAATCAAAGCAAATTAGGCCACAACTACAAACGACAATAGCTGCCAAATGTTTGAGAGCCCTGTCAGGCCTATTTTCTCCCAACCTAATTGACCAATCATCATGCAGAATGGGCCTAGGCTTAGCTTGTGTGGTCAGAATCCTGCATGAGAATTGGTCAATAAGGTTGGGAGAAAATAGACTTGACATGACTCTCAAACATTTGGCGACTATGCTCTTCAAACGTAAACATGTTCAAATACAAGGCAGTATACTTATATATTGGTTTATTTGTTGCTAGGGAACACACATTTGCACCCTACCCGGAGTCTTCATCCTCCAGTGGAAATATACATCACATGCCGCCCCGTCCAGAGGGGCACCAAGAATTTTACACAAAACAAAAATTATGTATTATTATGAAATATTGCCTTCAAAGGAATTTAGGTAAGAATCATATGCTTTTATTATTTTGTCGCTTCGTGAATGAATTTCGTTGGTATCGATTGGATCTCGAAGTAGGTTAGAGAATACAAGACAATCGGGAGTGGCGCCACCAGGGGTGCTTGGGGGACTGTATCGCCCATCGGCACTTAATTTTTTGAAGATTTCTATGCGCTATCAACAGTCTCATAACTTGCACTTCCATATTTCTTTACTGCATTGGCATCTCTGTTAGTTTGAGTCATTGCATTTTGAGCGAATCTGAAAGGCTTTGTCCGTTAAGGTTTCCTCGCTTCGCTCATTGTCATCTCTTTGGCAGCATTTACCCCCCTCCCCCCAGCAACTCTATTTTCTTTATCGCTTTTTTGTTGTTATGATTATTATTATATTTTGTAGCAGTAGCCATAATATCGTTAACAATTTTGCTGTGAAATTGCTTTATCCATTGCATGCTATAAAATTCAGTTTATTTCTGAATGGTATTTTTCACGATATGAGGACGATTTTTGTGATATTTTTTCACCCTCATTACTCAACGTATGCGCATATTTAAAACAGAATAATGTAAAATTAAGAAAAATAAAGTAGATAGTAGATTATAATATAGTTTCAGAGATATCTATTAGAAAAATCATGGTTTTCTAATATTAAACGTAGACTCGTTAAGGCGAAAATTCACTCTAAGTTTTTTTACCTTATCTTCAAAATTCAGCTGAATCAAATGATGACAGTTGTTAGCACTTCACTTCATCAATGTAAAACTCTCGATTTAATAGGAAATACAACATATTTGGTTACTCTATAAGCCCTGACGTTAACGAAAACGACCGGTCTACAAGTTTCTCACGGAATAGGTAAGATCAATGTTATTAACACACGCGAAACCATGCACAATGTAATAGTGCGCAAAACGTAAACTCGATGATGCAAGACACGACCACGAAAGCACGTTAAGTTACTCTTAAATACATTGTTGATAGCCTGGAAACAGGGGTTTGGTATTAGTACTGAATTGAATAATATATTGCTAAATGTTATGATCTGATCAATTCTAACAATGGATTTAATGTTGTTGTCTTCCCAGCTAATGTGATTTAGCTCTGGAAAAGTTTTTAATGGATAGAGAACGATCTGTGCAGAATGATAGCTTTGTATCTTCGCAAAATAAGTCAGCAATGGTGTTTTTATTTGCAAATAGAGCAATTATCACTCGAATGCTTTATAAACATCGTTTAGCCCTCTCGTTCAGTGTATTTAGTGCACGTAGTTGTTGATATCAATGAATACAAAGAAACATCCCTTAAGTAGATCATCTCTCCCTTTTCTGTTATCAAATATATGACTTGAAGATTACTATGACTTCCATGTGATCCTTGATTTGCTTGGATTAGAATATCTCTTGTAACTGGTCGAAATTCAAATGACTGCTAGTTCGACTGCATGCTTCACAATATAGGAGCTCATTGCAACATTTTACCCACAGTTATCATGATTATTCTTAAAGTGTTCATCATTGAGATAGCCTGAAACATAACTTCGTCATTCTATTTTGATCGCTCCACTTCAAGGGTTGCAAGTTTTCCCATATTTTTTGAGTCTGAACTTTTATGGAATGCCGTTATAGGGTGACATCCCTTACAAGATTTCAGTTCCATTTGCCGTTGCACCCCCTCCTTGCGTCGGCTTCATTTCATCTGGCAGTTTAGTCTCTTTTTCATTAGCCTCTCTTTCTTTTTTCAGAGGATCAATGTCTAGTTTGGAATCGAGTCACAGTGCATTCTCACAACTTAGCATAGGAACAGCAACAACATTATCATCTGGCGCCAGCGCAGCTACTAATACTTCCGCAGTTTCTAGGTAGTACGTAGTGAAAAATTTAGTTTATTCTTAGATGTACACCCTCTGCTTTTAGCATATTTATATAATTCTGTCATGTGAATGATATTTTGAGAAGATATCACATTTGGAGGCCTCAAAGTATTCAACGATAATGCTTCACGTAATTCATAGCTGCATAAGGGTCACTGGAAAATCATTTGTTTCGGCTTCTCACCTTTTTCCTTGTTGCTATACAAGTTTTAGCAGATTGTTCTGCAATTTTGATAACGACTTTGTCAAGGGATTTTTGTTGGAATTCTGGCCTTTCCACAATGATGTTGTCCTTATATTCTGTCAATATATAAGAGGGTAGGTTTTTAACGAGATTTTCAAGTAAGACAATAAGTACAGCCCACTGGTTTCAAAAGAGATTAATGGGACAGCCCCTGTCTTGTGGTGTAGCTGCTATGACTCAAAGGCATTGTCAATATTGTTTACAATGACTTTGGGGTAGGACATTTTTCTAGAAACGTCGTTATTGGACAGATGGGTGCCCAACAGATTGAATGCTACAGAATTATCGTAAACAATGTTCTTAAAGATAGAGTTGTTATTTCTCTACTGGAAGTTGTTCTTCCCGTATCTTTTATACATTTCTTCGTTTTTGGTCTTTAAAGTAGAAGACCGAGATCCCGATTTTCTACGATGAAATGATGTAATTTGTATATTTTCAAATTACGTGCTAATTAATAGATCCTATTCCATTACCTTGGAACCTACCTTTCTTACATATATATATATATATATATATATATATATATATATATATATATATATATATATATATATATATATATATATATATATATATATATATATATATATATATATATATATATATATATATATATATACTCTCAAGAGCTACAATCCCTAAGAAATTTTTAGAATAATAAGTAGAATTCAAGAAAAACCTTCAACGTTTTAAAGCGTTTCCACTTCCGTCTTGATGAGTCTCCATCTGTTATCTGTTAGCTGCTGAAGACTCTAATCGAAACGTTTTAAAATGTTGAAATTCTTTTCTTGAATTCCATACATATATATATATATATATATATAGATATATATTTACATATATAACTGAAGCAGAGCTGCATCCATAGTATATAACAATAAGTAACAGACAATCAAAAATTTACTTTACTAATGTAGACGTTTCAATAGATATCTTCATCATTACTCTATATATATATATATTTATATATATATATATATATATATATATATATATATATATATATATATATTATATATATATATATATATATATATATATATATATATATATTTAGATATATATATATATATATATATATATGTTGGTCTTAATGCCTTACGTTGCTAATGATGTAGAGGCCATGTGTTGTGATGATAAGTAAGTTGTTGTTTAGTCTTTTTATCGTTTTTCACATTTCTTCCACATCAGTGGAAATGTTAGCCGGTTTTTTAAACTTTATCACATAATTTGTTAAATAATAAATATTCTACTGAATTAAACATAGAAAGTATTGCCATACTAGAGTTAGAATGATGTGATGTTTTTACTATGCGTAGTTTATCGTTCATAAAACCGAAAGCTCATTTAACGAGTAGGGCCTGAATTTCTAGCTTTTGGAACTCATCAATGCCACGCACCAATTTCACTGGAAATTGGCTTTATGTGATCAGTAGCAAATGGTTCGGTGCTGCATATTTTGAAACGATTTCTCCTATTATAAAAGATGTTTGTTTTTGAAGAGTAATGCAGTAACGTCCCAGAAAGTCATAATTCGATATTTGGAACTCTCCTCAGCCCATTGAGATGTCAGAAACGAGGTTGAGACGAATCTAAAGTGACTGATCTAGACATGGTACAGCATCTGACCTAGGCATAAAAAGAGTTGTCGGAATTTAGTAAATAAATGAGACAATTTTGTAACCGGATGTTTGAAATACTGTATTTACTTTTTGATCCTAAATTGACAGTAAAGTTGATACAAGTGACTTTTCTTTGTCTGCATTTCTACATTGGGCTCAATCCCTTCTCATTCAAGCAATTGTGCCAGAGAAAAAGAATAGCTTTCATGAGAGATAGCTACAGCTGAATCCACAAAATTCTGATGATAGAGTTTCTTATGCTGCAGCATTGCAGTTTTAAGGGTCTGGTAGCAGTTGCATTTTGAAATGCTACTCTTTTCCATCCCCCCTGCATTGAAATACGGAGTACATGATACTTGATAGCATAGCATTCTTCTGCGTTAGCCTGTTGGACTTTGTTGATTAAACCAGTGGTGGTTTTTCGAGAAGAATCGGCGGGAGGGGGCACCTGTGCTGAATTGCCGAGTAGTTTAGAAGTAGAGACAGAGTTGTTTGCTTTTAATTTTTTAAAGTCTTATTTGCCATGAATTATTTCACAATAGCAAAGTTGTTCTGGAAAAGTAGTAGGGTAGCCAAGTCTTTATTTCTCCAACACAGCCTCTGACCTGACGATTTTGAAGAGTGATGGACGTCACTATGAAGTCATACTTTGCCTAGCATTTGGTCAAACTGATTTGCCGAGTTAACTGAAAAGTTATCTGGTGGGCCACTTGGTCGACCTCTCACTAATGGTTGCAAACTACAGCTTCTTGTTTCGGAAGTGCACGCGTTTTATTTAAGAAGCGAGCTTTCCGCTTTCAGCATGGACATTTCTAAATATTTGTCAAGTCCACACTGTAATCTTTCTGAAATGTTTCATAAATTTCTCGAAGGCGAATCGGTAATTCAATGGTTCAGTTGGTTTCATGAGCTTATTTTCAATTGATGCTGTGTGTGCAAAGTGAACTATCTTAAATGATGAGTTTGTTTCTAGTTTAACAGTTTATCAAGTTTACTGTTTGAAATTCAACCTCCCAGTATTTCTTAAGTATTTCTTACTTCTTGCTTGATTTAAGCCTTCTGTTTCTTACCCACTTGTTTCATATGTAGCAACGTTTATTCCTTGGGGTCAACATCTTTGATACATTTTGCACTTGGTAGTTAATCATAAGTAGTAGAATGAATTGAATGAATGAATTGAATGAATGAATTGAATTGCCTTTGTTGGCTCCTACTGGAAAACCATTAATTTATCTTTGATAGGTAAAGTCGAGCGTTACGTTTTATGAACTTAACACTTAACACTGCGTATTCACATTTTGTCAGAACCCCATCCCCCTTGTACACAAATTTGCGCTTTTGTCCAACCCCCTTTGTCTCCCGCATGTACGTACATACTATGTGAATGACCTTTATCCTCCTTGCTCTTTCAGGAAGATGTGTTGTAGTCCCTTTAAACCTGCAATCCTTCTTTTCAGTACTCAGATCGTCGTCTTTACTAGCTTCTAAGTGTTTTGTTTTATATTGTGACGTGCTGTTGCGTGTTGGGATGTGTTGTAATAGCTTGCAACGTGTTGCCTTGTAGGGTTATGTATTGTTAAGTGCTGCAATGTATTGTAATTTGTCTTTTTGTGCTGTGATGTGTTGTGATGTCTTATGACGTATTGTGATGTGTTGTAATGTATTTTAATGTATTGAAATGCACTGTGATGTGTTGTTGAATGCTGTGATGTTGTTGGGTATTATGATTTTTACTGTTCTGTGTAGTATAATGATTTGCTATGACATGTAGCTAAGTTGTACTGATGCTCATGACTAACTTCTGACAAAATGCAGTTCGTAGTGTAAAATATTTGTACCTTGGCCATTACCACAATGGTGACATCAGCTACCGGATCAAATGTACGATGAGGTCACTTTGTGAAGTAATCATCAAAGGGAAATGCTTGGATAATTCAATAATCAAAGCTATATCCCTAATGAGTCATTTCGCCATATTTGATGATCACTTATTCCCGTGACCAGTTAGTTGACTTCATTCAAGTTAAGGGTTTTTGGTTCATAAATAAAAACAATACAGTAATATGTTCTACTAAATTCTCGCGTTTTCTGCCATGTCACGCGCCTCCTACGCGGCTTGTGAAAAATAGAGCAATTTAACACGATAATAGACTGAGCGTAGGAGAGCACAATAGTAATGCCGTTGCTACAGTGGAATCATAGGTACCCGATAATGAAGTTAGTTTAAATGATGACCAAGAACTGTAAGGAAACATTAATGGTGAATGAAATATAAGGTGATTAAGTGGACTGAGGCTGCAGAATGTCGAACTTGTACCAAACGACTACGGAATCACTAGAATCTCTGGATAGATGGCCTAGCTGTGCTCCACCCCTACCTTGCAAGAAAAGAAGAGGAATGGACGAATCCCACGGAAAGAGATCGAGTTCCCCAGATGAGTTTGCTCAGCAAGGTAGCAGTGGAGAGAATAGCCAGACTGATAAAAAGAGTGGAATGAGGTACTCTACTGTTATCAATCTCCTTGTATGTTGTGTTTATTTTGCGATTGTTGGTCTTGTTATGTGATTAGTTTCGTTATATTGGTGGCCTGTTGGTGTCACATGGTTTTCGAGAGGAGAAAATAAGTTTTACGTTACGCTCTCAGATTATAAGTGCACCGTATTTTATCTAGTTGAAGATTTGTTAATTTCCTGCAGTTATGTGACCCCAAAACTCCATTTTCGTTTTGTTGCTGTGCAAGTGCCCGCGTAATTGATACCAGACATGAAAGACTTTTCGTTTGACTTTGTGAATAAACACGCTCAGCCTTGCCTTGACTTGAATAGAATAAATTATATTCGCAGGATTTGATGGCCTTATGGACTGAAGCCATCAGCTGAATTATTTAGTTTACAATGAACAGTATTCTGTCTGGGTTATCATAACATATATTGAGTGAATAGCCATTGCCCCTATGCCCCTATGCCCCTATGCCCCTATGCCCCTATGCCCCTATGCCCCTATGCCCCTATATCTATAACTGATCTATGACAAGACAACTGACTTGCCATGCTTTCAAAAACAATATGAAATGGTTGATGAAGTCAATCAAATAAGTGAGAAAGACCAATAAGAATTAATATAGGCATTGCCAGTTAGTTACTATTCCCAGAGCCCATAGTTGTAGACCCTAAGTAACTGGTCTCATGAAATGGAGTTGGTTTTCATCAAATCAATTTTAAAATTTTCCAGGACTGAAATGTAAAGAAAACACATTGATGATGACTTATTTAACTGCCCAGATTGTTCTTTGATTCTTGCAGTGCCACAATATAGCACTTATGTATCAACTTTCATGTTTTCAAGTACTATGCCAGTTTTTAGAAGTTTTCCCCTTGTTAGGAATGGTTTTAGTTGATAGTTTCTTAACTAAGTCCATCAATAAGTAAAAGCATGCAATTTGCTATCAGAATGAAAGGTTGTTGTGAAATCAGATCACTTGCATTGTAGATAAGCATAAAGAGGAAGCCATCTGCATTGCCTTGTTGTCATTAGCCACCATCATTGCCATCAAATATTCATCAATTTTGTGGTGCTCCCAGTAGATAAAATCATCTTGTACCTATCTGTGGTTTTAGATCCAGGTGGTTTTGAGTGATATGAAGTAGGGCTGTTGAGATTTGTGGCTTATTGTCAACTGAGATATTTGAATCCCACTCATGGTCTGATGATCAAGAGAGTATTTTGCAACTGTTTAGACAGATTGACCAATCTTTTGGATCCTCATTGCAATTCCACAAATGCTTATTTTTCATATCATTGCTGGTAGATGAAAATTAATTATAAGTTATATATTTGTTTAGGGATTTCAAGCCACTTCAGCATAGTCAAGGTTGTTTGTAACTTGAAAATTGATTTTTCAATGCAAAAATCTTCATATAGTTATTTAGCAGTTGCAAAATTTAATGCTGAGAAGGTGTGTCTTATGTAGTGTTATTGATGGATAGCTATTTGATATTTTTTTCAAGCCCCATAATTTTTTTAGGCTTACATCATTAGCTTGCATGCCAAGAAACCCAAAAGAGAGAGACCCAAGAAAAACCTCTAGTGAGTCAATTGCTTTTCAGAGTGATATGGGCAGCCAACATGAGCTGCCAAAGAGACAGATCAGCAGGGCAAAATCTGTCAGAATGTAAGTATTCTGGTAATTAATTTGTCTAGTCTATTGGGTGGGCAACCTTGCCAATAGATTTATTTAACCAAATCATTCATTTGAAGGATTTGCAAATGTATTTTCACCAAATGAAGAACTTGTGAATGTGTCGTACAGCCCCTGCACTAAGCCATTTGGTCTATTATATCAGGGTAACCAGTGGCCAGGGAACACTGAGCAACCAAGGAATTTTCAGGGAATTTATTTTCTGTCATGGAAGTCAGGGATTAATAAGGAAATTTAGTAAAAGTTTGGAAAAACTCAGGGAATTTTTCAATTTGTACCCTTTCAAATTTGGGGCTCTCTTTTTTATTTTATTGAACCAAATGTGAGGATATTGAATGGCAAAGATGTTTTGCCAATTTAGTCAGGAAAAATTCAGGGAATATCAAGAGCAAGATCAACTGGTCGTCCTATACTTACTAAGGATTAGGTGGCTTCAAAATTCTTAAAAAATTGTGGATGCATACAGTTTTAGTTTTTGTATAGTATGATTAAATTAGGAGCCTTTTTTCCAACTAATTCATTCTACTCTCAGGTGCCTAATTGAAGGGAGGTATGCTTATTGGCATTTCAGTTTTCTTATGGTCCCCTGGTACTTATTTGGATCTCCATTTATTGGTTTTTATTTTTTGTAGAATAGTATTTTTGCCTTTGTGAATTGATGTTCACAAATTTTTTCCTTGGAGTCTCATATCCTTAAAAACTGCTTTTTGCAGATGCATTAAATTTAACTTTATTGATTTTGTGGAATGCCTGCTTTCACATTTCCCATTCAAAGTTAATCTCTGCCTCATTTTCTGATCAACCCATCTTCCTTGCACATTGGTGTCTTTAAAAGTAGTGTACTAATAATTATGTTAATATAGTAATGATATAGAAGATTATGTGAAAAATATCAATTTGAGCAAGTGGTTCAATTGCATACAGGCTATCAGAAACTTTATCTGCAAGGGAAAGAAAGTAACAATGTCACAGCTTTCTTTACAGCTATGAAGTGAGATTCTTGCATGATTTTCCTTGAAGATGAAACTTCTGGTATTCTTAGTAGAATTAGTTGAAAATGATAAATAGTTTGACACTGAATTTATTGTTTTTAATCTATCCTTGCATGAAACTCCTAGGAGCATAGCAAAAAATACATTGGTGTTTTTTGGGCTTGATCTTGAGGAGCAAGTGCAGGAGCAGAAATGGAAGGAGAGACGAATTCGTCACTGCAGCAAGAGATATGGACGGTTAAAGGACAATTTGATTGATTTTGGCACAGACGATATGATGGAAGGTGGGACACCTAGAAGGAGCATTGCGAGTGCAGAGGCAATGATGAGGTCGAGATTAAGTAAAAGGGAATCTGTACCTAGTATGGTGTTCAATGGGTTGAAAAGGAGGCTAAGCACTAAGGTATGATGTGTGTATGTTGTAGCATAGCCGACAAATGTTTAAGAGGCTGATCAGATCTATTTTCTCTCAAACTAATTGACCAATCATTATGCAGGATTCTCTCCACACAGGTGCCCCACAGCTACATTTAGGTCCATTTTGCATGCTGATTGGTCACCTAGGTTGGGAGAAAACAGACCTGACCAGGTCTCAAACATTTTATGGCCATGCTGTATGTTGTTATTTCTGCTACGTTTCCCAAAGATAATAGTAATAGCTGGCTTCCAGTTAAAAATTGACTAGCAAATACATAGCTATATAGTAAACCATGATGCCTTTGGGTATCAACGTCTAACTATTTACTAACTACAGCTGCCGTGGCATGCCAGCAGTACTGGGAACAAAGTTGAACTGTCTACAACTTTTGTAGCAGTACCTGCGGCTACCGGTGACTGTCTCCGATAGTGTGTTTTCAATATGCGGTAAGTGCGGCAGACACCATTGCTTGCGATAGTCGCTGGCGGTCAACGGCACACTGGAAGCGAGGCTTGATACATGTCCTCTCAGGATTAAGTCTGTTGTTTGCCTCCCCCAATATGCCCATCATTTATTGCTACTATTTTTCCATTTTTCTCATTGCTATTTCTACACACCCTTGTTCGCGAGAACATGCATTTTTTACCTTTATAACTACCTCGATTATTGTCAGTCTTTATTATTATTGTCGATTATTATTAACTTGACAATCTTTGATTTCAGCCAACGGATCGGACCCATAGCGTATTTGGTGGACGAAGTTTTGCTCCAAAGGACCTTGCTGAAGATTTAAGTGATGAGGCAGATATGGAAGATTTTGCGTCATCAGTTCCACACGAACTTCGTGATAGTGTTTTCTTCGACTTTCACAATGACGTACACGGTGCAATTGCTGAGGAACCTAGCGAATTTTTTGATGAGCAAGATTCAGGACCTGCCCCACTTTCAGAACGAGCATCATCTCCGGCACTGTATGTATCAAATTCCATCGGTATTATTTAAGTCTCTGTTGTAAGGCTTGTTTTGCTGAACAGACTCCACACTGGAAGTTATACTATGGACGTATGAACTTGGTTTGGGGTTTTAGAAAATGACACCATTATGCATTAGCTAATAAACCAGAGTTTTAACTAGATTAGAGCGAATTAGAACCTAATATTCCATAAATACTAATTTGGTTTATGAATTGAGGTGATTTATTTTGTAATGTAAATGTTAGAATTTTTCTGATGCTATTAAAAAGCCTCGTGAAGATATCTTTGTTGCCGCGGCAAGAAAGGAGTTAGAATACATTATCAAAGCTACTTACTCAAATCTTAATCTTATTAAAAAGCCGTTTTTTTAAATAGACAAATGCTTTACCTTTTTCAGGGGAGCTGGATGGAAGCGTCAGCAGAAAGAAAAAGCTTCTGAACGAGAGAAAGAGATCGTTTCCAAGCAGGTGGGGATTAGAGCGGTGCAGACGCACGTGATTAGAACACCAAGTGAACGAAGGCATCGAATGCAACATAAACCTGTAGTCAAAAAGAGGCCAGCTGCCAAGAAAGGGAAGAGGCGGTTTGGAGTAGGTTTAATTGGTAGACTCTTGGATAGGAAACTGAAGAAGAATAGAATGCCAAGTACAGTTAAGGATCAATTGGACCAGTTTTCTGATCATAGGTGTGTTTTTGGGGTTTTTTGTATTCGAGATGAAGCGAAGTCTAGATAGATATTGGATGCAATGATAAAGAAAGGCTAGTATGTAGGATTATGGAGTGCTCAGTCAAACGCTCAGATTTGGAGGGAGAGGGGGAGGTTGGAATAGAGAGGAGAGAAGAAGAATGAGAGTGAAAGAAAGAAAGACAAGGGAAAGTGGGAGAGAGAGGAGAGGCGGACTAATGAAGAGAAGGGAGAGGAAGGACGAGAAAGAAGAAGAGAAAATGATAGAGGGGGGGGGGCATGTAACCAGAGATTAGATCTCCTGTTAAATTCTAACAGCACGCTATAGTCCTTTACTCTTTAGGAGTGCGAACTGCTTCGACCAATGTGTAGTACATAGTGTATTATTGTTATTTAGCGTACCCCGTGTAAATGTTGTGTTACTTTATGATTTGTGATGAGTGTAGTATAGCGAATCTCCGAAGCCAACGAATAATCTTTGACTAGTTGCTAGCAGAAAACCCTACCGCTGATTTGCATTTAATTTTTCTTAGCATCCGTTGTAGGAAATATTTTGCCAATTAAATAACTAAATTTCATTTCTTGAAATATTGATCTTCTTATCTTATTATGTTTATGAGTTGTTCTTAATTTATAATAATTTCAAGTTCAAATATGATTGCCAAGTTTCCCCAGCTGTATTAATGCATCACAGTTTACACCTTGAGTTTTTTCGTTCGTTTTGATTTTCTCGTCTTCTTTTTTCAGGCCGTTTTTTACATATTACGTATCATTCGTGCAAATCGTAGTTTTGATTGTTATGGTATCCGTGTATAGTTTTGCGCCGGTCGGAACATCAAAGAAAACTGTTCAATCTGTGGTATGCATGGTGTTTTTTTTGAGAGACGTCCTTAGTCCTTTATGATACCTTTTATCACCACAGAAGTAAATTGCGCAAATTGTTAGCTCTCTCGCACATTTCTTCTAGCAATTCTATGAATAATGTATCTTTTGAAATCTTGTGAAATCATTTTCCAAGCGTTTTGAGATAGAAGCAAATAGGAAGAGAAACAGAAAGAATATAATTGAAGGGACTTCCTCCTTTCTCTTTTGCAAATCGATTTTTTTGAACTTGGAACTGCCCACATTTATTTGCTAAAGTTACTTATATACAACCGAGATTAACTTCTTCTTTAAGGTAACGATGAGTCGAAATGGGAAAACACAGACAGAAGTTCTTTCAAAATCAGTTTCCGAGAATTTCTGGATAGGGCCTAGTGAGGTTTGTGTCATCGGTGTTTTGTATTTATCAACCTTTTCTGAGATTCAGTTTTGTTTGTCATTGCACATATACGAGCAGCACACATATAAATGTTTATAATGATAGGTCGTTTCTTTAAGTTCCAGGTAGCTTATTATTTCAATAAGTTTTTTCGTAATGTGACTTTAAGGAGGGACAGAATGGGACCTAAATCAGCCGTTGAGGATTTGTGCCCAGTACGTTTAGTGTTAACTTTTAGGTTTTTTAGTCTACCTGAACTCTTTATTAGAGGATTGGAATAGAGTTGGAAAGTGAGGGCAAACTAATAGCATGAAAAGAAAGGAAGAAGGTCGGAGAAGCAAAACGAAAAGCCAAAGGAAACTTTACTCTACCGCCAACATAAAGGCTATGTTAGTTTTCTGTCTCATTCAATGTGCTGGGTTTTATTTTATATAGGAAGCATTGGTCCGCCTGGGTGCGAAGTATGCACCATGCATGAGAAAAGACAAATTATTGCTCCGAACAATTGACCAAGAGAGAATCAACGAGAATAAGACGGGATGTTGTGTGCAGACATATTACACTGGATGTATACAAACATCAAGAGATGACTGCATGGCAAGTTTTTGAGTTTTTTGTTCATCGCTATTGTTGCTGTTTTGAAGCGTTATAACGGACATGATCTTACCGCCTGTTGTTCACGTTTTCCCTCGTTTAGGCTGCAAGATCCATAACTCTCTATTGTTGTGTTATGACTTTCGGTTGGCCTAATTGCCAACGAAGCATATTCTGAGAAATATTGAACCTTTAAGTCTTCATCTACGTAGAGACTGTCCTTTTCTTAATTCACAAATCCCATCCTTTCCTCTTACACTTTTCCGAGCAGTTGTTTTTATCCTTCGTTTATCGTTGTTTATTTACTTCCCCTATTTCCTATGAGCTTGTTTAAGTCTCTCCCCTTCAAATACATGCATGCTTGTGATGTATCCGGAATGGATACAAAACATCTGTACCGAATTGTCACTGGTTTCGCCTTTTAACGAATGAGTCGATACTTCAGTAATTTTGTCTAAAAATTCATTCAAGCATTTGACTGGTTGCTGTGACTTTTTGTCGTCGTTTTGGTTCAAAGACTTTTCTTTATAAAGGTGAAATTAGAACCATACTTTTCTCGCCCATTTGATTAGTTTATATGGTATTGATGTGTGATTGATTGATTGATTGATTGATTGATTGATTGATTGATTGATTGATTGATTTTGACAGGACCCTATAATTGTTACATTTAGTATCACGTGACTTCATTTGTTGTAGACATCATTTGCCAAATTTGTCGAATACAGTCCGAAAAGCAATTCAAAAGCAGTTTGTGGTCAGGATCCAAGGTACTTTGACCATTTCTTGCCATTGGGAAAGTTTTGACACTTCTTTCCGTACTCAACCGTATTTCTGTTTTCTTGCTGCCACAATATACCGTTTTTGTTTTTCAGGGCTTGTCGTAATCCAGCCTCAGTCGCACCACATGAATGGGCTCATTTTGACATCACAAAGTGGCCGGTGAATATTTTAATTTCATTCCATAATTAAACTTTATATTCTAAAATTGAATGATTCTTTGTGAGTATTTGTGGCGATATGGACAGCAACTAAAATTGGCATCGATACCTTCACCATATTTTCAAGAATTGATTACTGTAAATCTTTAAGTTTTGCCCCCTTCGAAAGCCTCCCTCGAATATTCCCCAACTTGGAAGTACAGGTTTTTATTAAGACCACTCTAATAAGTCTCCATCACAGAAGACGATGAGGACCTTGCTCATTGTATTTAGACGGTTCTTATATATATATATATATATGTTTAATATATATATGTTAATATATATATGTTAATATATATATGTTAATATATATATGTTAATATATATATGTTAATATATATATATATATATATATATATATATATATATATATATATATATATATATATATATATATATATATATATATATATATATATATATATATATATATATATATATATATATATATATATATATATATATATAGACCCTCAAGAAAAAATTCCAACTTTTAAAACGTTTCGGCACAAGCCTTCATCAGTTATAACATTCCCGGTACATACAGCGCATATATAACGATAAAAACAAAGGAACAATATCTAATTAACTTACGACAATAGGGCACTTTACACAATGGAACTGGATTTACAATGGATAGCATTTGAAATTGAATGTAAGGGAAATTATATTTCGCATAAGAGAAAAGGGTGTTGGAGAAGCTGATACCTACCGTCCCAGCGGGGTAGAAAGAAAGCCATGCGAGAACGGAGAAAAGTGGGTGTGAAGTAACATAAAATGAAAACGAAACCCAATATGACCTAGAAAGGACGATATGACCTAGAAAGGACGAAGGCTTGTGCCGAAACGTTTTAAAAAGTTGGAATTTTTTCTTGAGGGTCTATTTATGTCTTTAAAAATTTCTTTATGATTGGAGCTATTTGAGTGTATATATATATATATATGTATAGGATTTTTCCAGCAAAAATAGGTGAATAGTTTGTTGGTACTGCGGAAAATTCTCGATGTTTTGAAATATAGTGAGACGGAGTTTTGAAAATGAGTTTATGAATATCCCCTCATAAAAGACTCCTTGGATAGCCTCCCTTCCAAATAGATAAAATGTATTCAAGCCCCCTAGGAGGCTAATTCGAAGAAATTTGATATTTTTCAAACTTCTACCATGGCAACACTGAATATGAAATACACATATGCATAAGTATTCGAACATGGACTGTTTAAATGATGCAGTATTATATAATATTCGCCGGACTTGTTTAGTTCAGCTGATAGTGTGGTTTCTTATATGAATCAAGCTTCGCTCTTAGCATCTTTCTTGATGTCTCCCCTGTACTTTCTAGATTTGCAAGGAAACTGTCGATTTGAAAACATTGGACAAATTGGATTATCCTCACCTTCGCTGTGAAATTACAGGTAGACCATGTTGTGTTGGTGTCCAAGCCAAATGCCTCATTACAAGCAGTGAGCATTGTAAGTTTCTTGGGGGAAGATTCCACGCACAGGCCACCCTGTGTTCACAGGTATGATGTTAAACACTTTTGTTTTTCTGCAAAATGTTAGAGTTCAGGAAATTTGCCGGTATTGTTTGTTGTTTGCTTTCTATCGATTAATTTCGCATTGTTTGTAATCATATTATAGTTATTTATTTTCCAGTTTTCGACGCGTTTACTCATTGATTTGTAATTTATTTCTGTTAGTGATTAATAAGAAGAACAATATTAATAATGAAAAGTATTTTTTTATAAGGCATTTTCTTTTGACAGCACAGTTATGGCTCGTTTGTGTTTATTTTATCCATTAGTCATCACTACAAACATTAACCTTTTACAGTTTATAAATGATTCTTTTAAGCATAGTTTATATTCAATTCTTCTTGGAATGTTGCACAAGCTCTGTGCTTTTTTCAGCATAGCTTTTTATTGTCTTGACAACTTTCAGTCTAATTTCTTCCTCGGCTTCTCACCATTTTGAAATCTGCTTGTTCGTAGGTCGACTGTTTGGGGTCTGTATGTGGCATGCTGCCATTCCTCAAACCACAAACACCGGATCAAGTGTATCGGCTATGGCTGTCATTGTTTTTGCATGCAGGGTAAGACAACATAGCATAATGCAACATAATATAGCATGACTAACTAACTACCGAACTAACTAACTAACTAACTACCTAACTAACTAACTAACTAACTAACTAACTAACTAACTACCTAACTAACTAACTACCTAACTAACTAACTACCTAACTAACTAACTACCTAACTAACTAACTACCTAACTAACTAACTACCTAACTAACTAACTAGCTCTGAATGTACTGCGTGTCTTTTTATATCAAACAATTTTTTTGGCTCAGTATTGAGTTCTAAGGTTTTTTGTGATTTCAGTACTAAAGCTTTCTTAAGGTTTTCTTGGCAAGAATGTTTGGATTTGTGTAGCACTATAAACAGGCACTACGCAGAAATATCATTGGAAGAAATAGATCAACAAACGAAATCCATAAAATGTAGATATGAATTTTAAATGTATATGGACTTATCGATTTTCTTAGGTCTGAAAAATCAGATATTGAGCTTTCGTAATTTCTTGACAGTCGAGCAATAGTTTCTTATAAACCTCTTTCCTATAAAGGAAAAAGTCTGAGCTACTTTACCATTGCAATGTCTCCTTTAAGACTCTTTCTGAAGTCGCTTTTTTCGACTTTTTCCTCCACAGAATTGTTCATATCATCATCACACTGATTTTTAATTTCACAATTTTGAGAGACATTGAGAAGATGGCTGGTTGGGCAAGAATTGCTGTTATTTATCTTGCCAGTGGTATGGGGGGTAATTTGTGGAGTTCCGTTCTTACGCCATACCAAGTCGAGGTGAGAATTGGCACCCTTTGGCATTGCTAAGTTACTTTCACTGAGAAATTACGCCCCTCTTAGCACTCCTTCTTAAAGATATCAAACGTTCTCATTTGTCAAATGTAGTTCTACATCTGAAATTTATGATTTAAAGCTCACGTCTGTTATTTTTATTTGTCTTCTTACTTGTGAAAGAGTAAGAAGACTTCTTACTTTGTCCTCTTGTTTGTCTTCTTACGTTTGTTTACTTGTCAAAGAGTCTGTTATTTCTTCTTATTTTATTTCTTTGCAGGTTGGTCCATCAGGCGCTTTATTTGGTGTTATAGCTTGCCTTTTTGTTGAGTTGTTCCAAAGCTGGCCTATGATTGCTCGCCCTTTTCGGGCTCTCATGAAGATGAGCTTCATGGCCTTTCTCCTTTTCCTGTTTGGCTTGCTGCCGTATGTCGATAATTTCGCGCATATTTTCGGCTTTATATACGGTTTCCTGTCGGCCTTTGCCTTCTTGCCGTTCGTTACTTTTGGAACATGGGACCTGAGAAGGAAACGTATTCAGATTATAGTGTCAATCGTCACTCTCATAGCATTAACAGCCGTGGGCTGCATCCTATTTTACGTGGAGCAAGAATTTAACTGCCCTGGCTGCGAATATCTGAACTGTATGCCTTTGACTTCAAACTTTTGTGACAACTCTCACAAAGGACAGAAGCTACAACCACGTTAGAGTGAAATAGAGTTTATTTCTTTGGACCTGCCGTTCGGCAATTTTTAGCTGTTTCCAGTTTCTTGGTAGTTCACAAGCCGGTTCGATGATCCTTAGTTTACCCAGCGTTGCCCTTAGCTGCATACATATCATTTCTACCAGCAAAGATGGTTTGTTCTCGTATATGAAACGCCTCAATAGGATTGCTTTAGAACAGGCAACCTCGTTCTCGGTATCATGCGTTGTTGCAGTGACAGGACCATAATTCTTCAATTAGTTTGCTGTTGAAGGTAGCACTGTTCCTCAAATATGATTTGTAACTTGCAAACTATTTGCAAGTAGGAACTAAACCTCCAGCCATTTAATTCACGTTTGTTTTTTATAAGAAATCCACTTTTTTGTCTGAGCCTCAATATTCTTAACTATTGCCGAATTTGAGGCTGAGATCTTCTTTTTTCTTTGTTAACAAAGATTATCAAAGTTTCAATCTTTGTTAAGGAGCTTGCAAGTAATAAGCAGATATTGATTTCTCACAAGTAAGAAAGGTGAATTTTTGAACTTGAGCCTCGTGATTTTGGCCATTTGAGCCTCATTTTCTTATTAAAAAAACGTGTAGCTCCACAAGTCCTTGGAAAATACCCATAACTTCATAGAACTTCCCTTCAATGTTTTTATAAACCTTTTCCCCATTGGGGTTTTGTTGATTGCCAAAGATTTACTGTTTTCCCAAGCATTTACTTTATTGCCAAGCATTTACTTTATTGCCAAGCATTTACTTTTTTTGCCAGTTTGATTAGATGTTTGTTCCACACTGGTACAGCTTTTATAGATGTGACATTTGGTATGTTTTATAGGATTTTGTATTGCACAGATAAGATAACAAATATGGCATCTGTGATGTTATGCATGTGTAATCAACACTAATTTGGTTTGATTTGATGACCGATACTTTGTGATTTAGGTGGTAGATAACAGTGGTAATAATTAAGCTTTTGATGAATCTTCCATTTTTATATTTTCTCATGTCGCACAATTGGACCGGAAATATCATTGGAATCTTTTTGCCTGAAATCAAGACTATTGTCGCATCTATTAAACTATTGTTTTACTGTACTTTGTTCATTACTTGATTATCCAATCCTAACATATAAGTGTGTTGCTGCTTTTGTTCCTAGGTTGTGATATGGTCTGTAGAACACATAAATGCAAATATTTGGCAAAGGTCAAAGCTGAGTGACCAATAAATACTTTGTACACAAGGTTCAGATTTTCCCAGATTTCCCAAACATAGCTAATAAAACTTCCTTCATCATCATCATCATAAAAACATTTAACGACAAACTTGTCGATACAAATGTATATGCTAAACAACAAAGCACAAGTATTAATTCTCTGAGAAGTATGTTTTGCGTAAGTCAGTGCGTTCCTTCCATTTTCACTACCATTCAATGTATTTCTGCTCAGTCTACTACAGCAAAAAGTACACTTTCAATTTCGAAACAAAATTCCCATATTTTTTCAATCAATTGATAAATTCCCTGATTTCCCCTGATTTTCATGATAATCAACTGTCCTGACAATGCCTTGATTTCTCAGATTACTAGTTGCTCTGTAAACAGAAAAGCAAATAAAAGAGTTGCAAAACTTTCAGTATCAATGCTCATATTGAACACAATTTTATAAATTTAAAGCATTTTTCATTCTGTTGTTCTATCCAACTGTCTCTTTGCAAATAAGTTTATCTTCAGTTTGATACTGGGGCAGCCATCCTACCACCAGCAACATGACTCTTTGCAAGGTGGTCAGTAAACTCTTGGTATGGTGACTTTCCAAACTGAGTTTCCTTCCACATATCTGGTGTCAAGTAGGAATATGTCCTTGAAATTGCCATGTAGGTTGCCATTGCTGAAAGGAAGTTGTTTATATTTGTAATGATGACAACCAAAACAACCCTAATTAGCAAATAAGACACTAAATCATTAATTATTCTGTTTCCTGGAAGAGTTTAAAAGATAAAGATATGGCTGCAAAATGTACAAAATTCATTGGAATACTCCAAACACAAGGTTGCTCCTCCATTCTCTCATGAGTTACAAACACTTATAAATTTAGAAAACCTGCTTTGCAATGTCTCATCCTTGATTGAAGTGCAAGGTCATTTGAAATATTTCATACCTGACTTCACCCAAAGGAAGAGCTTTATCTATTCCCATTGACGACCACAACTTGCAGAGTGGTGATCATAGAATCACCACTTAAGATGGGTGCTTATAGGGAAACTCAAATTATTAACCAGCCATAAAAGAAGTGGCCATCACTTCCTGACAAAAAGTACCTAACAACACTTAAAAAACAATGGACAGCAAAGAAGCTAGTGTAACAACTTGTAACACTCCTCACAAGAACTGCTACGAGGACTTCTGTAGAATAAAATTTAAAGCTGGTTTCAGAACAGAACCATACCAAAGTTTCCAACTGTTGCAGTGGTCCCACATGCTGATGTATAGCAATCTTCAACACCAGCCATCTGAAGCAACTTCTTTGGTACACCTGCAGCTACAATACTAGTGCCACGAGGTGCTGGGATCAAGCGGACAGTAACTGACCCACATTTCCCTGTCACCTAAGGTAAAAAGAGAGAATAATTAGAAGACATACTTTACATTGAAGTACATTATCACAAGAGTGTGGTAGAATCTTGATGCCATTGTCAGAATCATGTTGGAGTCATCAGTTCTCCATTTAAATGAAGGAATATGAAGACCGTCGTGGTTTTCATCATTCAATGGCAGACTAGTTTATGATCAAGCAAGGTCCCAGGATTCCAGGAGCATATACCTACAAACTTGAGCCATTGCACCTAGAAAGTCGGTCTGTATCATACTAACTGGAATGGATTTTCTTTGTGGTAGAAAAACATGAAAGCAGTAACTTTATATGTTTTCCCAAGTTTAAGGGAAACAACTATTACCAGGCCTGTCTACAAATTCCTGCTTTTGCAAGCAGTCCACTACGTACCTTACATGGAACAGTGTGGGGTTTTCCGATCTTGTTACCCCAATAACCTCTTCTCACAGGAATAATTGACAGCTTAGCAGCAATTATGGCACCACGAATTGCAGTTGCAACTTCCTTGGAACACTTTACACCAAGCCCAACGTGGCCATTATAATCGCCTATGGCAACAAATGCCTTGAAGCGAGTTCTCTGCCCAGCACGTGTCTGCTTCTGTACAGGCATTATCTTTAATACCTCATCTTTCAAAGCTGCACCAAGAAAATGGTCAATGATTTCGAACTCCTTGATTGGCAGTGAGTACAGATAGATCTCCTCCAGGGATTTGATCTTGCCATCTTTAACAAGTCTTCCCAGTTTCGTCACAGGCTGCCACTCCTTTTCTTCTGCCTTTCCTCTCCCCCTTCCACGGCCACGACCTCTGCCACGACCGCCTCTCCCACCTCGGCCAAAGCCACCCCTAAAACCTCCACGTCCACCACCGGCTGATCCTCGTGCGTCTGCCATTTGCTGCAAAGGAGAGTTGGTTAAAAGTACCTTATTTACAATACCAACTTGTACATAGTAGCTAAAGAGTAGCCCCTATAATATCCCAAATCGATCCTACCTGAAAGGGATAGGTCTATATACTGTGTAGGTATAAGCGCTGTGGTACAAGTTTAAGTTAGGCCAAATAGGCCAGTTCCTATGTCAATTACTATGCTACTTAGATATCCCGATACGTCGAGATAGTTATGAAAAAATACACCCAGTGATAAATGCATGTCAATGAAATGGTCTAAAAATACATTAGTTATTTCCATTCGATAACAGATTCCACTGTCACCGTCAACTTAGGCCCATGCTGAACATAAAAATGGATAACAAAATCAACACTAAGAATAAAAATAAGGTAAGAACATCATGATGTCTGTATGTTGTAAGGTAATCAACAGAAATACATTTCGTTGGAAATGTGATTCTGTCGGATTACAAAAGATTCAAATTTTGAAGCGTTTATTTCCACTTACGTGATGTCAAGTTCAATAGAGACTCATACGAAATGTGAAACACGATTTTTCATTCGGTTGTACAAAGGCTTATGGGAATGCGGAATAACAGTAGTAGTTTGCGGGCCAGCGTAACTGACCACTATTGCACAGTCAGAAAATCAGGGGTGAGGGTGGTGAGGGTCCCTACTTTTACCCAAGCACGTCGTAGCTGATGGGGGAGCTGGGGACTTCAGACACCTATCTTTGTCAGCCATCGATTTTTCTAGCCTTAATCATGCAATTTCATTGTTTGTACCCCCCACTTTTTATTCGATGGCACCATGCCTGTTATTACCCCCTCGTTCGAAAATTCCCAGTGTAAAATCTATCAAATGTTGCATGATTGTTTTTTATAAATACATTGGAGCACATGTTAGGGAAGTACTACCCCCACCCCAGTGATTAGGAATGATTACCTCGATTGTACTTACCCCAATAGGTTTGACATTTCGTGAATCTAACATTAAGTAGCATACTTTTGTTTCTAATGGCGGGAAAGTATGTGAACTACCTGCCGCCTTAATTCAACAAATCATGGTTTTACTTTGACGGTTCGTTTATTTTCAAAAAAAATATGTCAGCAGATGAACTTGAAAATACTCTTCTCGCCCAAGTACGACCTGTTTTTCCTCAGCTATCGGAGAACCTGATCAGGAATGCCATCAAAGTTGTGCGAGAAGGTGATGCTACCAATGGTGAAACAGTCGCGTCATTACTTCCAATTTGCATTGATTTTCTGCTGGACATGCCACTAGAAACTGGTGAAATTGGAAATCTCCAACATGCGACCAATGGAATGGGAATGAACTTGGCCACTAGATATGAAAAGAATGGTGACAGCGTAAAGATTGAACCAGTTGGGTCTTGTAACGGTGCTCAAAACCACTCATCAGCTTCCGCAGAAGGTATTCAAAGTGCACTGTTGAATTCCGATGACAGTTTCGACGATTTGGCTAGATCTATCACTAGGGGCAATTTTGATGCTAAAATGAGAGATGTTAAAGACGGTTTTTCATCAAGTTCACCCTCACCTAAATCGTCATCATCACGTTCATCTCATTTTTCTTCTGATGTAGTTTCAAATAATGAAGATAGAGTTGAATCAGGCAACGAGCTGTCAACTGTGAAGACTACGAGACCAATTCCCTCTTCTACTTGCGACAGACCGAGCAAGAATGGA
Source organism: Mastigias papua (assembly GCA_964019165.1). Lineage (NCBI taxonomy): Eukaryota > Metazoa > Cnidaria > Scyphozoa > Rhizostomeae > Mastigiidae > Mastigias > Mastigias papua. The sequence goes on along the minus strand of OZ025275.1, from coordinate 1,208,468 downwards.
ACAATAGATGATATCCAACGAAATGGCACACCCACTGTTCACCAAATCTCTTCCTATGAAGAAGCTTGTGAAACAGTTGTAGGTGTACTTTCTATTTCATTCTATGATTTTTGACTTTGCAGAATGTGTTGTGATGATATGATTGCGATTGTGAAGCAGATATTCTAGTAAAGATCTTCATATGGGCATAAAATTGTGCGCATAGTTGAGAAATGAGCATCATTTGATGATGTTGCATCAGTGGGTTCTTGAGGAATGTAATGAAATTTAGGGAAAGTTTGAATATGATTTCCATTTCCATTTCCTTTCCATTTACATTGTCTCTACTAAAATAGTGCATCCTTCCCTTTTATTAGCTTTCATTTCAATCTCATCCATCAATTTACAAACATTTTCCAAACATGTAACAAATTGAAGGCCATGCACCCCTTTTGCCCATGTGGTCCCTGTAGGAGTTTGCTACAGGCTATAAGCCTATGCAAAAATCTTATAAGTATAAGTATAAGTATGATTCTGTAGCCAATTACCCTTGTTTTGCTAAACACAGAATCTTAGTGCTTAAAGTAGTGGTTGGTGCTTAAGATTGTATATAATAGTTCAAAATTTTATTTCTATAAACATTGGTGATGCAACTGAATTTGAGGATGATAACCATGATGAGAAACATTGGAGATAATCCAGGAAAAACTGTATTCAACTGAATGCAACTGAATTCTGTTAGATTTAACTTAATGTTTACTTTCTAAAAATTTTTACTTTCTGGACATAGGGCAGTATGGCTATCATTTTCTATAACCACAGTTAGTAGCCTTTGATGTCATATTGATGTCCATTTTAAGAATTTTTACTTTAACCTTATAGGCTGAAAGAACATATAAAATTGGCCTGCTTTTATGATTTAAATTGCATAGTCTGAAAATATAATGAGGTATGACCATACAGGATTGCCACCAAATCATGAAAATCACAGGAAATTGGGAAATTTTATGTTCAACCAGGGAATATCAAGGAAAGAAGAAATATTTTGTGAAGAATCAGAGAAACCCAGGGACATTGTTCCCATTTTTCATCTGATCCTATCACTTTGACATAATTTACAACTCCTAATTCCACTGATTATCACTTTACTTTTATGAAATTTAACTTAAGTGAATTTTAGTAGGTGACACCACTGTTTTAATCAAAACAATCAAACACTGTATGGGTTTGGAGTTAAGCTACAAGTCTTTGTTTCATTTGATTTTAAGTACTTGTTTGCTTGAGAGTTATTCAGATTAAATGGGGAAATATATATTAAGCACTATGCTGCTTGACCACATGTGGCCTGGATGCCATCTCCACATCGCTCAAGAGAGTGTTACCTCTTTGATGTTTTTCATTTTCCATTTTTTGAGCATTTAATGTTGTGAGGTTGAAGAGAAAAAGTTGGCCCTTGTTGTGGAATTAGAGTTAGTCCTGATGTGAAGTTGCTGACAACTGCCAGTGTGCAGCCCAGCTTATATTTTTCATTTTGAACTGTGGGCCAAGTGAACACCTAACCATTAGCCACAACTTAGCAAATTCTTGCTATCCCCAAAGCATGACCTTGTTTGATATAAAACTGTGGCAAGTAAAGGTGGAGGATATCTTTATTTTTAAGCTTGGAGTTTTTTGTTATAGCTAGTTCTAAATCTTATTTGTAAATGATTTAATTATTATTGATGACAGCAAATTAAATTGGCTGCTGAAAAGTCAAGCTTGCTTGAAGAGCTGTAGACCACTATTGCTTAAGACCATTATTAAGACCATGCTTGCTAATATAACTATTTGGCTTAATGTTGCCAGGTAACAATCATTCCTGATGTTGAAGAGAAGTTTGCATTGAACTGGTTGAAAGAGAGGTTTCCCAACATAGATATGAATCCTGGACAAATGGCTAATTGGTATGTGAATAATGTGACATTCAATGTCTGTGAAATATCAGGATTTGTTTTTTAAATTGATGTTTAATGCTTTTTGTAGAAAAAGCAGCATATTTTACAATGTGAAGTCACTTGTGATGTATATAGATGAATAAGTAATAAGAACAAATATATATAATATATATATATATATATATATATATATATATATATATATATATATATATATATATATATATATATATATATATATATATATATATATATATATATATATATATATATATATATATATATATATATATATATATATATATATATACAATCAGTAGCTAGCGAGTAACCAGGATTTCTCCTTTTTCGGTGCAAACGGATATATATATATATATATATATATATATATATATATATATATATATATATATATATATATATATATATATATATATATATATATATATATATATATATATATATATATATATATATATATATATATATATATATATATATATATATTTATATATACATATACTGATAAGTAATTTTGATAAGCCTTCACTTAAATGAACCTTTAAAAGACTCACATTTCAGATGATCAGGTTTTTATCCCATCAGCCATATCTTTAGGTTTCTTTATAGATGGTTTCTATAACTACTTCATTTTTATATCTTTATTTAATATTTGGTATTGATTCTCCTTAGCTTGTTGGAGTATCTGTTTGAATTTCCTAATGATTTTCCAAAAAGTAAGCATGAAGAAATAACAGTGCCTGCACCAGAAAAAGAGAATCATGATCAGGTATCATTTGATTCCAATTTATGAACATCACTAAACAAGCTAATGGGTAGCATGTCATACATTCCAGATAGCATTGAGAAACAGGTCCCTCACAGAGATCTTTGAGGTGACAAATCAATTGTATGATGGCCTCTTCTTGTCACCCTTGCTCCAATGCACTTCTTTGGCATTTCGAATGGACACTGTGTCCAGGGGCACATTGGGAAATAATTTTGTCGGGAGAGGGATAACCAATAATTTTCTGACTAAGTACCAAAAGTTCAGCAATTTTCCTTCATGATACCAATGGCATATTCAGACAGAGTGTCAAAAGTTTCAAATTTCTGACTGATTTGTGATAGGGGAACTATAACTCCCTTGCCCCCAGCCATTTCGCCACTGATCATGACCTGCTATATTTTCATAGGAATCTCTTCAACGATGCTGGATAATGTGAAATTATGTTAAATCTTTCAATACAGACGCATCATTCAACTTGTTTTTTTAGGAGAAGCAAGAGGTGGATTATTTTACAATAGACATCAATCCACGTCGTTATTCGGGACACCCGTACAATCAACATAGCATATTGCTACTGGAGCAAATATTTCGAGAGGTATGCCTTTGCAAATTTTTGTCATTGTGTTACTGTATGGAAGGTATTTTGATGTCTGGCTGTGTGTTGCAAGTTGTGTGATAGAACATAGCAGAGGCTAAGTGAGATGTTGATCAGTTCAATGCAAAGTACAAGTTTTTTCTTATAATCCTTTTTATAAAAAGGCTGTACTCGACTGCTTAAGAAAGTTCAGTACTGAATTTTTGGGAGCTAAGACAGGGTTCATACCTTCAGGACAAATAAGGGAAAAGCTATGTTTTTAAAGTCAGTCAGGGAAAACCAGGAAAGTTTATTGAAACTTGAAGAAAGTCGTGAAAATGTCAGGAATTTTTTCTATCCATGCAAATGAATTCATTTGTGCCAAATAGACGATTGCAAAGAGTTTTTAGTCTTGTCAGGTTTTTGATATTAGTTCTTCCTATTTAAAAAAAAGTAGTTGACCAGAGAGCCTCCTTTTCTTACCCAAATTGGAAGAATGTGTTAAATTACTTAGTTTTAAAAGGTGTATTTCAGATTTGTAGTTATGAAAAAGACCCTCATTTCAAGAAAAAGATCATGAAAGGGAGGAAAAATATTGGGCAGGATATGTATGAGCCCTGTAAGAAGGCCGAGTTGTTCATACAGATTTGAAATTCCGGTGTTCACACGAACCCACCATCTCTTTTGTTTAATTTGAAGCTATCGCTTATTAATTTTGGCCATCTAACTTTAGATTTCTACGAAAGATCTGAAAAGTATATACTGGAAAGAAAGATCCCTCGCAAGGACTTGGAAGTTTATAGCAGATAGAACATTCCTTAAAAGTAATGGGCCTTATGTTGTTATGGTTTCTTTTTATTGATTGTATGTTTTCTTTGTTGGTTTATTGTGTACAGCTCATTATGTTCTTAATATTAAAGGTTAGGTAGCATATGAGTTGAAGTGTTGGGCACATTTTTTTGAATGAAGTAGGAAGTGGTTTATAACATCTTTATGACGCCATATATCTTCTCTAAAATCATCTTTTGTCGTATTTACCGGAGATTTTTCATTTCTAGGCAAGCTTAAATGTTTAATTTGCAAGTAGTCATATTCACAATTAATTAACGTTAGTTGCTATATTTTATTTTCAACTTCGTATCTTTGCGTAGAGAAAAAGGAGACGAGCTCCCCTTTTAAACGTTTGCAGAGACCACGACCGGCACGACGGTTGCCTCAAGATTTAGACAAGGAAGTAGTAAAGGAAATGGATTTCATTCAATCGTATGTACAGAAACAGAATGAGGTTTGTGTTCTAAATTGGCTTTGATGATATTTTACGTCTATCCATTGTGAGATTATATATCAATTATCTGAAATTGCTTATTCCAGTCTGTAGTTTTGTGATGTGAGCAATATTTTTATAGCTTTTTTCTTGTGGTTTGTAATTATATCAAACTCCTTTTCGATGCACCCTGAAGGTAGCACTTGAAAGAGCTACCGATTAAAGAGGAAATTGTCTTAATAGCTGATGGACAATTTAGAACAATGCTTTATCCAATCATGGTTCTCGTTTTTTGTAAGTGGTTTATGGGAGGTCAGGTCAGAGGTCAGTGCTATAATATTAGTAATAGTAATGAAAGTATATACAATGGAATGCCTCTATCGCTGAAAGTGCTTTTCACGAGGAGCCTGTATTTATCATCTTAAGAGTATTTGAACTGATATTACACCAAGAAATACAAGTGGTAGAAGTAATAGTGCTATTTTGCAATAAAAATCTAGTATATATTTGAAGATCTGACGCTGTCCAAAACTTATTCTTAAAAATATCAAAATTTTCACGCAAGCCAGTCGTCTCTTTTGTTTAATTTTGCATAGATTTCATATGAAAATCTTTGCATTTCAGTGTTATGTTTGTGTAGTGTCTGTCTGTGTTTGTAACAATGCAGTGTTACACATGCTCGGACATTCTCACTAAGTAGGTCTTATGAATTCTTCAGTACTGAAACCATGACAACGCTAAGAAAGTTTCAGTAGAACTGGATGAGAAAACAACCTTCGTATAAAGAAGGTGTAGTGAGTAAACTTCGACTGATGTTACGTTAATAGTTAAGAAGTAACCAATAGATAGGATCAAGCACCCAAAGGTAGTACTTTCCCATATTCTCACTTGCTTACCCACTGGCATGCCTTCCTCTATGATTTAGTGCTTACTTTATTGCCAAACTGCCTTACTTTATTGCATTCGTGCTTAAAGGTGAAAATACGGATGGTGAGAAAAAATAGAGAGATTTCTTCGTCTTTAAAGATGTTTCAACAATTTCAATTTAATACTGACACGTTCGTAGAAACATTCAGCGGAAGTGCAATCTAACGACATGAGGGTAATTCCTACTTAATTCGGATTTCGCATGGAAACCCATTGTTCCCAGTCCTTGTTCGAACTTTTTGCGATGTGCGAACGCTCGAATGTGGACTGGGAACAGTGAATTCTAATGCGAAATACAAAATCCGAATGTAGATGAAAATGGGCCTATTGTCAGAATGCATAATCAGATGACCTAGACGTTTCGACTTATCCATGAGTCATCATCATCATTTTTGCTTAATTAATTGCCTCATTTTGACATGTATCATATCATAGATGTTGGAATGTATTGACTTTAGTAATGCTCTAACTTCGTTTTGTAGCTTGCTGATCACGAGGCTGCATCATTATTGAATATCAAGCAGTATCAAGAGGTAGTTGGGCTACAGTTTCTTATACATTTCTATCTTGTGGCTGTTCTTTTTTGTGTTTCCTAAACCCCACCCGATTTAGAACTAACTAGTGATCTGTCGTCATCATCATGAATTATTACTATCGTTATTTTGGTTACAATTGACGTTTGAAATTTGACCTTTGAGCTTTGACATTTGAGATTTGACATTAGACGTTTCACCTCTACATTTTAATTTTCTTCCGTAGACAATTTAATTTTTTCCATGTCACTTAAATTTAGCCAATTGAACCAAATTTAATATCATTCACCTTAGTAATGATCATTTGTCTTTTTATTCAATAAACAGAAATACTAATTTGCTACAATTCTTTCGAAATCATTCCAGGAAGGACAGCTGATTCAATGTGGTTGCTGTTTCGATGATGTGGTTTTTGAGCAAATAATCCAGTGTATTGAGGTTGAACAATTTTTATTCTTCTTTTTCTCTAAGGTTCCTTTCTACCAGTATCATCTGCTAACATTATGTGTATAGATTTATATATATATTAATTTATGCATGCATGTATGCAGAAGTAATAATATTTGTTTATTGTAGTTAAGCACTTGGAATATCACCTCTTTGATATTATGTTTGTTACATTATCAATTTCAAACTTATCCTTGTTATCAATATTATGACCTACCTTTTCTCAGCAATGTTTTCATCCTCCTCTTTAGGGACATCTTTTCTGCATGGACTGTTTACGAAATTACGCGCGTGAGGCAATCCACGGTTCTGGCAAAATGCAATTGTCTTGTATGACTGCTGAGTGTACCAGCAGTTTTCCTGAAAGTAATTTGAAGTTTTGTTCCCTACTACTGATATCTGGTGTTATGTTCTTGATGAATAGCATATTAACGACTGCGAGTGTGTCAAATAATTTAGTTTGACTTTATCATATTGACAAATTTATTGTTAATTTATATTTTAGGCCGAAAATTAGATAACTGAAATCAAGGCTTTGCATCCATATCCCATTCGAGTGCCAATCTGTTCTGAAATTTCTCATGATGGTCTTTTTGCAAGACACCTTACTGCTCAATTATCTGAAATAAACTTCCGAATTGCGTTTGAGCAAGAACGTCCTGTGTTGAATTAGTCCAAGATTAGAAATCAAGAGTTATCAATTTTATTGATCATACTAACAAAGCATATTTTCCAATAGTTCATCTACTTTTTTGGCACCCAGCTGACTACCAGTGAACATTTCTTTGTTGGGAATACACTCTAAGCAGACCGTAGTAGACCTTTCTTTTAACTCTTGAGCATTCCAAAACAAACATAGGGCCTAGTCACAATGACGTAATCTGATATTTATATCCATGATCGAACGTTGATAGAAACTTCTATGCTATGTAAAGTATATAAATGACCGTAGCTTTGTCAGACTTTATTGTTAACTGTTAACTCATATCAATTTGAAGTAATAACTCGATTACAATAAAAGCGCGGACTTCTTCATGGGAAACCTTCGACATTCTTTGAAACAATTGTACTTTCTGCTCTTTAGTATGTTTGCTAATTTTCCTTATAGATCACATCCATCTCTGAGTATGCTTTGTTTTCGTATCTTGCAATCTTTAAGATTGTATACTTCACCAATATTTTCAGGCCAACTAAGAAAAGCATTAGACAGTAAAATGATGGAGAAATATCAGGAACGCCTCCAAGATGAATCAATCAAATTGGCTGAGTTGCCAGATCTTGTGAAGTATGTCAGTCATTCTTAATTCTCTTTTAAAACTTGATTGACTTCAGTTTTGTGGTAGTTGATGTTGGTTCAGGATCTTACCATCCTATGCATTTCCAAACTTATAAACAAGGAAATAATCAAAACTGAAGTTGAAACGAAGGAATCTTGAACAATGGGCTAAATTTTTTTCTGTACTCAAGCAATTCCCCTTGAAAATAGGCACTGTATTTAAACCAAGTTTTGTATTAGTCATTACTACATATCTGTGATGGTGTGTATTCCATCTAGCTAAGCAAAGCGTTATCAATCGCTTAACTCCATGAAGCAATTCTTTTACTCTGAGATTGATTCTGTTTTGATCAATGATCTGCAGCTGATTTAATCAGCGGCCAGTAATTCTCAAAACGGCAGCATTGTATATTCTCCCACAACCTCTTTCCACCTTGTTTTGTCAGTCTTTGATTCTTTATAAATTTTCAGCCTTATTGATATTTTATTTTACTTCAATTTGTAAGCAATTTCTGTTTTTCCAGGTGCCCATTTTGTGACTTTGCTGCCGAAGTTCCCAAGGAGAATAAAGTGTTCATTTGCCAAAATCCTACGTGTCTAGCTGTAAGAACTGATGCCCTATTGAAGCTGCTATATTAGTCTCATGAATCCTGTCTTATCATCAATGTTTTGTTTAAAGTTGAAAGTAGTAAAGTGTGTTTTTGATTCAACACATTTTCTGTCTTTTTCTGTGAATTTCTCTCAGCTTATGCCTTTATTTTTTGTTCAGTTTCGTTCTTCCATTTCAGGAAACCTGTCGTTACTGTAAGGAAAAATGGGCGGATCATTTTGGGATTCCATGCAACGAGCTTGAGAGAAAGGCGGAAAAGAATTTGCGAACTTCATAGTAAGTTTAAACAGTCAATCTGCTTGGTTTTTATTGGCTATTTGAAATTTTGCTCCAGCTTCTTAATTTATTAAATCCTGGGTTTATTCTTAGTTATAAGGTTTTGCTTTGGCTTAGGTTGACGGTAGTGGATGAGCGTTTTGAATTTTTACGTTGTGAAAGAGTAAGAAAGAGCTTATTTTTTCGTCACAGTGATTTGAGCATTTTTACCAGCAGAATTGAGGAAAGATAACTACCTATGGTTGGGCAGAATGGTATACTACTAAAGTTGAATTTTAAAATGTAGAACTTGATATACCTGCATGTATTCGATATTCTGCTTTTAAAAATTAATGCGGGAAAATATGCCACTTCTTTTTACATGGAAGCGAGGAGAAGATGAGCATGGCAAAAATACGTACCTGTGAGAAATGTGGATGTGGATTCATGAAAACGGACGGTTGTAATAAGGTATGTAGTTTGCCCGTTAATGTCTGTTGCTGATTTACAATTTCAGATCAAACGCAGTTCAGATACCTCATCAAGGACAATTGGTGCCTTTTTGAATTGTCACTTTGATCTTAAAAGTCTTTACGTTGTGATTTGTGAATGGTTTATTGAATATATATGAATGGGAATGTATTTAAAATTGTTGATCCTAGAGTATACAGTTTATTTGGTTTAATTTCTGTTTTTACTTTTCTTTTCGGATGCTTGTTTTTCTACGCTAGATGACGTGCAGATGTGGAACTACAATGTGCTACATTTGTCGCAAATCTCGTGTAAGTTTTTTTGGATGTTAGATTAAAATTTCTTTTGGAATAGATCACTAATGAGTCTTTGCAAAGCTCTTCCGATGATAATGCAAGAAACACAACCATTGAGGGTGTACTCTTGCGTCCCGAATAGACGGGGGGCCGGAATAGTAGGGGAATTGGAAATTTCCTAAAAACCTAATATACAGGGGAGCTGGGATATTCGAGGTTAGTGGAAGATTTCTCTAATTAACATAGCCATGGCATGGATGAGTTTCACAACTTATTTCAACTGTAAGCAAAATGAAAAGCAACTTCATTGCAATATATACGTATATATGTATACAAACATACATACATACAAACACATACATATATATAAATAAATATATGCACACATATATATATATATATTTATTTATTTATTCATATATATGTATAACATACCTTCATATAACCTCAATATGTTCTCTTATAGATTGGCTACGAACACTTTTGTAATCATCCTCGTGACCCTGGCAGAGACTGTAAGACATCTGCACTTCCTCTTTTCAATTCTTCTTGAATTCGTCTTATAGTCTCCTTGATGTAATATTCCCTCATGGCAGAAGATTTACTTTTATTGATGCCCAGATCCTTGTACTCTCGAACAACCTTGCTGTACATAGTATTTCCCATTTATGTAACCTACAAACATTTAAATCTTTCACCTTGTCTCTAGTTTTGCTCTTATTCGATTTCTTACAAGTTTTGCAGTCGGAGCCTCTAACCTCCTGTACTATAAATGTTTGTTTTTATTATTTTCAAGGTGACAGTTGCAAGAAGTGTTCTCTGTGGAGCGACCCAACGGTTAGCTTATAAATACACATGCTTTCCTTCTATGTTTGGTTACTCTTCAAAATCTTTGACTTCAACAATTCCTCTTCTAATGCCTTACTCATTTGTATCATCGTTTCACCTGATGATACTTGTTTGTTTACCTTTGGGAGGGCACATTTCCACGTAGGCATAATGGTTTGTTTTTCCAGAATGTTTATTCCCGTACTATTAGTATAACACTTTCGATTTCATGCCATTTGCAGGAAGATGACGAGCGAGCGGTAAGGGAGCTAAAGCAAGAAGCTGTTAGAGAGGCTGAGAAAGTTTCTTATGAGGGATCAGAAGGTATTCGTTTGTCCATAGTTCATGAGATATGCTTTACTGGGCCTGGCCTCGTCTGGCCTCGTCTGGCCTCGTCTGGCCTCGTCTGGCCTCGTCTGGCCTCGTCTGGCCTCGTCTGGCCTCGTCTGGCCTCGTCTGGCCTCGTCTGGCCTCGTCTGGCCTCGTCTGGCCTCGTCTGGCCTCGTCTGGCCAGGGCAAATGATTGTTTGTCATGATTTCAAGAAATGGCACAAAAGCACAATTTAAGTAACTCAATATTCTAACATTTACGACTGTCTTAACATCTCTTGCTGTACTACTTCGAAAGCCAGCCAACTTTTTTTGAAACAAGAACTAAGTTCAACGGAGCATGACTAAAACAATATGTCCAGTCCTCTTGGGACCTACACGAGATAGCACGTAAACAGTACGACAAACAAAAGGCAGATCGAACAACAAAGTATCAAAGCTGAACATGACTGTGACATTGTTCTTGCGATAAATGTTTACATCGCTGATTTTGATCCTTCTTGAATCGTATATGAGTTTTATACCATATATGTCACTAGTTTAAATAGTATAATATCTTGAAATGAAACATCCCTAAACACGAAGAAATGTCTTTTTTATTTGTTGCAATTATGGTCCTAAGGTTCATCCTCAAGCTGAAATTTCCCAGAACCTTCGTGAATCGCAGTGGAACTCTGAAAGTAGTTGGCCTTTTATAAGCTATTTCTGAAATTAATCTTGCTGTCAATAGTGTTATAAACCAAATATTTATAGGAAAGTTAGTTGCTGTTTCAAAGTTTATTATTTATAATTTAAATGTTTCTCGGCGTCAGGTTCCGTTAAAAATGGAAAAAAGCGACCGGTATCAATAGGCCCACCGGAAGAAGAGCAAAGTGGAAGGAGAAAGAAACACAAGAAACACCACAATCAGCATCATCATCATCATCATCATCGCCATCATCATCAATTTTGAGATAAGTAGTAAAACCATTGAGCTGATATTGTCATGATCTAAATGGAAAAGACTTATGGCTTCTTCAATGCTTATATGGTCATCTTGTTTTCATAATTTGAAGAGAGAAATGGATTGACCCCCTGGTTTTTGTGAATAACAGATAGTACCAAATTAAGCGGAATATTCTTCCGGAGAGTTTGTAATGCTGGAATGACTGCCGTTTTTGTATATTTGTTCAATATTATAGGCAGTTTTTCAGTTCCCTCTTTGTCTCGGAAAAGAAATCAGACTTAGATGAAAAGTTTTTCATTTTTCTTCATGTTGGAATATTTTTAAATGGAGCAAAAATTGTTAATTTCTAACGCGAAATTTTCCTTTTTACGCAATAATCACACAAGGGTTTTTGCCTTCATCGTTGTATTTCAGAGATTAATATTCGTGTAAATCGGATCATATGTTTGCAAATTGTTTTGAATCGGTGATCTCGGACTTTTGTAAGATATTGACAGCTTATGTCATGGAGCCCTTATCATTGGAGTGTTCCTCACTAGATAGGGGAGGATTGCGCTAAGTATGGCAAGTTCGCCATGTGCAATAGTGGCAGAAAGGCAAGTTCCACACACAGAGCTCTTATGGAACTTGACTTATCTGCAGTATATTTTATTGATTTGGCTAGCAAAATTCTATTGAAATGTCGTATTCATTAGCTATTACAACCCTTTCATACAATCTGGAAGCAAATAAAATGCGTTCCAGGTAGAAGAATGGGCTTTTTGCGTTATTTATTGTGGGAACTTGCAAATGGCCTATGCAGCACTTGACTGCTAAAATAGAAATAGTCAGAATGATGTAAAACATGACAGCTAAACATAAATCAGTGTATCTTGGAATACAAGAACAGTGAAAAGGGGTAACATTTGAAATTCTGCAAAAGTTCTCTGATCCTCTTTGTCCTAGACCTTCTTGCGTATTAAACTGTGAGATTTGGTTTGCCTTTGTCCTCGTCTACAGCCGTGTACAACATAAACTTAAATGGAATTATTCTTCTTAGAGGTCATATCATCATCATCATCTGGAGCGTGTCTTTTTGCCACTAATTCAAATGGCGGCCGCTTCTAAACTTGCCTCACTTTGAGTCACAGAGTTGGACATCTAGGCCAGCGCCTTCGGCGGTTCTTTGTCAGTATTTTTTATTGTTAATGATCAATAGCGTGATTCACGTGACACTCCTGCCTACTGGTCGTTGATTCCGAAGTGCAGTACTACTACAGATAAGTCCCTTGTTTCTCTCATTTCATCATCACTGTATATACCCAAGCCTAGGGAGGCCAAAAACTGACGCCATTCCTTTCAACTATTCGACATCGGCTATTCGTATTGGGAAAATTATTCGGGTATGTTGGTAAAGCGGAAAATAAATATGTTTTCCGTTCAAAAAGAAGGTCTCTTATTCAGCGTATAACTATCTTATCAAGCAAACATGTCTTAGTTTTCTTACAGTTTTTTTACTTCTGCCAGAAATATTCATACATTTCAAATACCACAGCGCCCGTCCAAATTTATCAAAATTAACAGAAGAAAGTATACACGCAGAGTATGTATCTCAAAATATCTCGTAGCAAATGTTTCCCAGTTAGTTTGTAGATAGATACTATGAAATAATCTATAATATATTTTAGCCCTGTTCAGTTGAAATGTTACTTTTTGAGAGATTGCAATTTTAATGCCGTAATGGATTTGAATAGATTAGAGTTCGATTTTGAAAAAGTTTTTTGTCAGTTTTATTTGTACACTGCCAAACCATACTCCATTACTTAGGCAACTTTCATTTTTCGGTTGACGTCACAACTGCCCTTGTAAAATGTAACCGGGGAAATCGCAACTGCACTTTTAAAAGAAAAGTTTTTGTAATAATGTTTTTGTAATGACATTTTTGTAGTGATGTTTTGCACTGGTGTTTTTGTGTAAAACCTGGTTTCTGTACAATTATTTCGAAACTTTTTTATCACTGTCAACGACTCAAGTCACCCACATTGAACTTATGCTAGCGCACACGAGAGAATTTTGCTTAAGTAAATTGTCATTCGTCGCTCTTTGCTAAGGCAAATTCCTCTCGTGTGCGGAAGTCTTTACTTAAATAATTTGTCATTCGTAGCCAAATGTAAAATTTCTGGCGCTTTTGATATTTTTTGTCATACTTGGCACTTTGCTTACTGTTTGCGGTGACGAAAGTATCATTCCTTACGATGGAAACAATAGAGCGCGTGCGTTTCATGGTTAGGGATTGAGGAGTACATAGTCGACCTTAATTCGTCTTCTGATAAAGAACTTCAAGAAGAAATGCAGGTACTGCCTTTTTTGTTGATGAGACTCCGTGCTTATCGTTTGCGAGCGTCACTGTGGAAAATATGGACGAAGGAATGGATGTTAAGAAGAGGCACAGAATAAATTTTTATGAACTTAATAAGGGAACTAGATGTGGACGACCCAGAGGAGTTTGGACAATTTCATCGGTTGGACAAAATGCTTTTGAAAATATTCTTTTGAGACTTGTTCCTTACATGCAAAAGGAAGTGACAGAGATGACGCAGTCAATTCTTAAAAGAGTAGCTCCTACTGACAGTAGTTTTAACACTCCTTGCCAGCCACTTATTAAAGAACTGGGTCGGAAGACCATAGATTAGTTAATTTCCACTGAGACTAATATCATGGTTTTTAAATCTCTTCATGAACTGGCCCCTTAGTATACGTGTAACCTCTTCACCAGAGCATTCCAAGCTAACCTCTGGGTGCTTAAGAAACTCACCAACGGATTTGAGACTACCACAGAAAACCTCAAAAACTGGCCAGAAATGTTTCTCTTTCAGAGGTGCTAAGACCTGACCTGGAATGGCCTCTCTGCAGAGGGAAAGCTGGCATCATTCCTGTCTTGCTTTAAGCAATGTATATGAGATATATCATATAGCTATTTCAAAACGCAATGTTTTTATTAAGTTTCTTTTATCATTAATATCCATTTTAGTTGCTAGGGGCGTTTTTGGTATTTTAGAAAGTTTAGAGTTGAGTTTGATTATAAATAATATTTTAGGATCCTGCTAGCTTTACTTTACTTTACTTTACTTTACTTTACTTTACTTTACTTTAATATTGTATGTTTATTTTCTAATTTACGGTATGGAGGGCTCCTTGTAAATCAGCATCGCTGAATGGCCACCCTCCTAAAATCTTAGAAATGAATGAATGAATGAATGAATGAATGAATGAATGAATGACTGAATGAATGAGTTACTTGGAAACCGACTAAAAATTTACTACACTTCGATTCAAAAGCCAATCTCTTTATGGTTTTGGAAGAGTCTTCTATCCAGGCCTCAATGAGAAGGAAACGGTACGGTAAGGTCTCATGGTTTACTACTTGCGAAGGAGCAATTTGGATTTCATGCGTATTATATGACGTCAAAATAGTGGAAATTTAACTTAACAAGTATCCGTGAAGAGCGCATTCGAGCAGACGGGAATTTTGAGAAGGGAAGATAACTGTCCGTACTTGGTGACGACTCTTCAAGAATGCATTCAACAAGTTGGCGGTATTCTGATGTCGACCAATCAGGTCCTTGCCTGACGAGCAATGATAGAACAGCTTGGAATGCTCCTCCACAGGGCACACCAACAGCACATTGCACTTCTGGTGGGACAGATCAAGGAGACAGTTTTGCCTCACGTTCTTCAAGAAAACAGTGCATGTACCAGCTGCTAACGGAGTTTGAGAAATGTGCTCGGCAATCCGAGGATTTTCTGGTTGTGAGAAAGGTAAAATTATCTTCTCTTTTTCATGATTTATCATACTTTTGACAGAATGTTTCTTGCATATTTCCACTTGCCATGATTTTCTTCGCTGACATATCAATCACATCGTAATCACATTATATCACGTTACATATAGAATAATCAACCAAAAATGCACTTGTCCGTTAGTGGACGTTTCGATTAAAATCTCCATCAGTACATAATGAGTACTGATGAAGATATTAATCGAAACGTTTACAAAAAGACAAGTGTATTTTTGGTTTATTCTTTTAATGCAATTTATATACTTAGTGGATGCAGTTTAGGATTAGTTTATATATATATATGTATATATATATATATATATATATATGTATATATATATATATATATATATATATATATATATATATATATATATATATATATATATATATATATATATATATATATATATGTTTAGGCTGTTAGCCTATATTTTCACTATATTATTATATATTGATTGTATATATTGATTTCATTGATAGGATATAGAGAAAGTGAAGAGAGGCATTGAAGAAATTCATTCAAAGATAGAAGACATAAACTTTGAAAGTAAAGTAAGTGCTTTAACGAATATATCGTCGACATAAGGAATTTGATGATTACTTAAAATATCTTTGTGAAGTCAGATAAAAAGGTTAATGCCAATAGAGAGACGTCGTTGCTTGTTCATTAAGAAAGTTTCCTGGAGCTTTTGCCTCAATTATTGTTAAAGTATTTGAGATTAATTTTTGTTGGTTTTGGGCAAAAGGAGTACGGGTTAGCTCTCAAACGCTCTATTCTGCAGAGTTTCAATCAGTAATGTTTGCAGATCCACATTTAGTATAAAAACTGGGCATGGTCTTTCAATGGAATTACACGACGTGTATGACGGACATTGAAAACTAGCAAGTTGGCTATAGGGTACAATGATAATTCTTTGTGTTTTCTAGAAATTAATCTAAAAATCTTAATATGTGTCATGAGCACACATATAAATTGTTTCAGTTTTGATGACCAAATTTTAATAGTCATGTCCTTTTTGTAAATCCAGTCTTTCCCCAGTTACAGATCCACAGTGTCGACTTAGTTGATTTACAAAGTGAAGCAGATCGACATTTATTTTAAGACCAGCTTTATATTTGATTACCGATTAATTCAGAGTTTTCCATGTCTGCCAGATGGCCACAGATAAAGTCAAGACATTAATGCATGATATGCAGGAAGCAAAGACCAACCATCTGCAACTTCGGGATGAAACGTCCAAAGAATTTAGAAAAGCGTATAAACGTATAGGGACAATTGACAAGGAGATAGATCTTATCAAATACAGACAGAAGATGGCAGTAAAAAAGGTACATATGTTGATACAAAATTTCCATCTCCTATTTATTGAAACATCAATTTTCTGATCTCATTTGTTATCACCTACGTAATTATGAGATTGCTGAAGTAATTTCTGTGTGTTAATTTTTAAAAAACAGGGACATTTCTAAGTCTTTGATGATGGTTCAACAAAACCAGTTAAGTATTGAAACGTTCAGAAGATTATACACAATCGGAAGGCCTAAACGTACTAGACAAGGGGAAATTATTTACATGCAAAATTACAAAAGTTATGATAGTAATGCCCAATGTAATCTTGGCCAGAATCATAAGTAAGAGGCTCTTATTATACTAGACTTTTACCTAACAAAATTAAGAATGTTCCATGTAGACCTTCTTCCTCGTAAGAATTAATAAATTTAGCATGGTACCTAGCGCGCGCACGCACGCACACACACACACACACACACACACACACACACATATATATATATATATATATATATATATATATATATATATATATATATATATATATATATATATATATATATATATATATATATATATATATATATATATATATATATATATATAAATTTCTTTGTGATTAAAGCTATTTGAGTGTGTATATATATATATATACACTCAAATAGCTTTAATCACAAAGAAATTTTTAAAGAAATAAATAGATACTCAAGAAAAAATTTCAACTTTTAAAACGTTTCGACGAAACAGTTTTTGAGTATCTTTTTGAGTAACAAGTTGGAATTTTTTCTTGAGTATATATATATATATATATATATATATATATATATATATATATATATATATATATATATATATATATATATATTAATAGTATTAATGGCTTTTAACATGCATAATCACTTATTAAATAAATTTCTTGTTTTAGCATCAATTGGATTTGGAAGCATTGAGATGGGAGCTGCGATCATCAGGTAAACCGGAATCAACGGTTTGTCCTTCAGGTATTGAAAGCAGTTGTTTTAAAACCGATAGCAGCCCTAGAACTTCATACAAAGATTACAGTTGCAATCAGCAGCAGTAGCATTAAAAAGACAATAAATAGTTGTCAGTCATTTTTTGATTGCTACATTTTGACAAGAACATTTATTGCTAAAAACTTAACAATAAACAAGTATTTTATGAAAGTATCTTTCTATGAAAATTTTGAACTTAGAACGATTTCGTTTATACTGAACTGTCATTCGAAGTTAGAAAGGGACTGTCACAAGCGTCAAAAAGTATATATAATCTGGGCCTG
Organism: Mastigias papua; assembly: GCA_964019165.1. Lineage (NCBI taxonomy): Eukaryota > Metazoa > Cnidaria > Scyphozoa > Rhizostomeae > Mastigiidae > Mastigias > Mastigias papua. Next base: position 1,190,599 of record OZ025275.1, on the reverse strand, counting down.
TTTCATATAGAAAAAGAACACAGCTATAAAGATATGTTAAGAACCCGCACGTTGGATCCTTGAGAACCTACTCATAACGACGGGGGATTGTAATAGTAGGGGGATTTGGAAATTTCCTAAAACCCTAATAAATCGGCTCATTTCAAATTTGAGCCTCTCTTCTGATACCCTTTCTTGGAGGCTTTAACTCCACCAATGAGATATTGGTTTGCAAACAAATCGCATTTTTCTGATACAAACCATCAATTTGACGGACTTAACGATTAGAGAAAGCAAGTAGCGATTTGGTAATACAAATAAACATCCAGTGTGTCCCCCGGCAAATGAATAACTTCAGGTTTCGATTTATGAGTTTGTTGTCAGAAATCCACAGGGAATATTTTCTGAGTTGAACAGGAGAAGAGTTTTATATATGTACAGAATGAGTGGCGTGCTGAAGGACTTGTGAGTGGGGTTGTCGCAAAAGAAAGTTATCGAAACGCTTCAACAAGACTTCAAAATTACCGACAAGCCATGATCACCATGACAACTTATACCAACGAGCTAAAAATTCACCGACGACTTCTACAAAAGTGGGGGTATAACACCCCCACGTCCTCACTTCGGCATGCCCCTGTACAGAATAACAGTAACAAATGCAAAGGAAACGATGAAGTATCAGGGTGAGGGGGGGCAAGGAATATAAACTTTTCGAACTGGGCCGTGATATTAATTTGTCAGAAGTTCCTGCCAACTAACATATAAATATTACAACAAACGAATCTGATGATTTAGTCGATTTCTTCTTCGATAACTTCTTCCCATTCGACTGATGCCGGATCGTCATTTTGTACGATTGACTGCATAATGTCATCTACGTAAAATAAATCATAATCGAATCATATAGCAATTGGCCTGCTGGTTCATGGTCAAAAAGAAATATTTTATTTGTTAAAGAAATGAAACTAAGGTACATAAAGTGATTATTTCTGTGCTATAGGGGTTAAACTTCCAGAAAACTTTGATTAAACAATTAAACAAAATGTGACAATTCATAGGTTTACTGCCACACGGAGTTAAGTCTTCTTTCAATAAAGATAATTTTGGTGTATTGGTGCAAATTGTTGTGCAGGTGAAAATTTTCCATCAACACAGTACTTCTCCCAAAAACAATATTTTTTGGGGTGAGGAGGGGGATAAGAGTTAAGTGGATACTAAAAAAGTGAAAAGTGTTCCAGGACATTTAGCTACAAATGTACCTACATTCCGCCCTTGTGTCACATACTACCACGAACCAACTTTCAAAAACCGAATACACAATCTTCAGAAATAACACATGTCTTGATCACACAAATAATTAACATACTACCAAAAACATACTACCAAAAAGAGGTAAAGAAAATGTTGACCAAATGCAAATACTCACCTATCATACCCATTAATCCATCTTTCTTGTTTTCTTTTGGGGGCATTCCAAAGAACAATTGGCCTATCCTATCTAAATACTGGACAATAAGAAGAAGACAATTAAAACTCTGCTTTTAAGAAGTTCCTTGGTGTTTCATTAACAACTCAAATTCAAGCTTGTCATCACTACTATAGCCATCATCGAGGCTTTTGACATAAGCAAAATGGTATTTTGAAACTTAAACGCAAAATTGTTCTACAAAGCATGGAATACATAGCATTCCATAATTCATAGCAAACTGTCCTGTCTTGATTTCCACAAAAATGTCAGGGGTGGTGCCCGGGGAGGGCAGGGGTTAAACAATTGTTGTTAACTGACCAAACAATGAAAACATTCATTGAAACCAATCTAATTGTTTTCGTATTGTTGCACCTTTTATTTGTACTTACCTGTTTAACACCTTTGATTTATGTGTGGTTGACAGTCTAGTATTTTGAGTTAGATTTGGAACTTATCAAATATGAAGTAATTTATGCTCAATGACTCTTGAGCAGGGGGAAATAGATCCCTATCAGAGTATGCAACCCCCCACTAGAAGGTGAGGTTTCTTATCCCCCCCCCCCCATCACAAGAGTCAGCTCCAACTGGAAAATTTCTGGTGCCCACCCTGAAATAGGGTACTTTGAAAAAAATAAAAATCTCACCTAATATTATGTAAAAGTCATTTCTTATATGCTAGTTCCTAATTAAATTTTCCATCATTAATATGAAATAGGGCACCACATAACCAGCCAATTTGGAACAGCCACTGTATGACCTTATACTGTATGTCATTTTCTAATCCTCCTACAAATAATAGGCATTGAAGAAAAATCCTATTTAGAACAGCAACAACTCAACAGATCAACAGTTCAAAAGCAAAGGGAATGAATTGGTCATGTATACCTCAAAACAAGTGGGATCTCTTGATATTGATGGATGATATTTTTCACAAAGAACTGTGAATTGCTGTAATGATCCACTTGAAACAGAAAAAATAAATTTAATACCAGAGTACTTCCCTCACTGGGAATTATATGGGTAAATAAAGAATTTAAAGGAAATGATCTAAATAATCAACTTATTTTATATAATTGGCACATTTTATGTAAATTCATGTGGATTATGCTTGTCACACGAGTAATGGTTCCTTTGTACTTACAATTCAATTGCTAACAGTAAGAATGAGATGAAATTCAGTAGTGGCTGCTTAAATGGTTTGTCATTTCTCTTTATACCAGGATGTTTCTTTGTGTATGTGAAAAACAATATATTTGCAACTGGAATCTTTTGTAAGCATAAAATCCTGCAGATAGATGAAAGTCTTAAACAAATTTCAAAATAAAAAATAATAAAGAGGAAGGGCTGCTAAACTCTAACAAAAGTAAATTTGAAAAGTCTGTTGGCACTACAGAACTTCACTACAGCACGAAAAGCGGTACCATGTTCTAGACATGCTGAAAAGCTTTTTTCATCCAACACTCATCAGAGTGTGAAATGTTGGATAGCGACCAAAAGGTGAGCTGAAATTTATAGCCAGATGTGGACTAACTGGACACACTATTCATCATATCACGTGTACCCACATCTGGCTATATATTTCGGTTCACCTTTTGGTCACTATCCGATGTTTCATACTCTGATGAGTGTCAGACGAAAAAAAGCTTTTGAGTATGTCTAAAACATGGCACTGCTTTTTTGTGCTGTAGAAAAGTAAATTTCTATGGCATGTCTGTTTAAAATATTTTGACGCAATGTACCAAGTTGGTGATAAGGATCACTACCAAACATTTTTATGAGATGTTTGTCAAATCTGCATAATGAAATGTGCACACTAATTTCCTTTTCCCCTCCCCCTTCAGGGATATAGGAAGCATTCAAAAAGCAGGGGGAGGTGCATGCATTGAGGTGCACCCTCACAAACAAACAAGGGCATCTCTATAGACTGCCAAATGGCACTGTACATACAACTTTGTGAAAAGTGGGGGATGCATGCCCCCTGTGCCCACCATGTTTTCCCATCCTTGTCTACCCACCCAACCCATCTCCTCTATAGCTCCCCATTTCTGTCTCATTATCTTGGTAAGTCAGAAGAATAAGTATAATCATCATCACATGACATGCTATGATATTTCAAAAATAATATTCACATCATTGAACATACTGAAGCACAGCTTGTGCCACAAACAAGTCAATTTCTCCGGGGAACCCAGCAGTGACATGGTATTCAATCAGGAACATGGCATATTCTTCACCCTGATAACAATGGACAAAATGCTGCCTTGCCAATTTGTAATTCCCTTCTACGAAAAAGGAAAGACATCTTCTGCAATAATAGGTTGACAGAGATCATTTACATATTAATACAGGAGCATAAAACAACAAGAGACATGATGGCAAAACAAGACATCTATTGTTTCATACCTAGATATAGCAATAAACACACTACTACCTACAAGACAGTATCCCATGGGTATGATGAGTTGTTTTCCTATGCCAAGATATTCTAGCCCTGATGTAAGGTGGAAAAAATTTTCCAGACAAACTTTTCAAGGCAATAGACACATCATTGTGTCCCAATTCTAATTCATTTTTCATTTGCAATAGCACTTGTTAGAATAATATAATACAACAACAGAACACTACAGGGTTCAGTGTTGGCTTCATGTATAAATAAAATTTTATCAGAAAACCTTGCCAAAACTTTGTAGCAATAGCTTGGTGTATCTTTGTATTTCCATGTTTGTCATTGGCACTTGACCATCTGATGACAACAAGAGAATAAAGCAGAAAATGTGGGGATTTCATTGACAAAATGGGGTATGACCTTAAAAATTGTCTTATGAAATAAAAACAAAGCATATTTAATATTCCATATAGATGAAATGGAATTTGAAGTGGTTTACTAAAAATGTTTAAGTGGCAAATCATAGACAAAGATCTATAATATTAATTATCTTTTAAATCTAGAGATTTAGTTAAAAGAAAAAGCAAACTGATTATACTTACAATAATGCTTCCCTAACAAAATCATGCCTTGAAGATGTATCCTTATCACAATGATTTAAAAGCTCAATGATTCGATCTGAGGAAAGAGAAGAGAAGGTGAATTACCACCACTCATAGTTAATATGTGAAAACAGAGAGAGCTGAACTGGGAAAGTGTGCCATTTCCAATTCATTATGCAACTTGGATTTCATAAACAGTCATCAACTACACATATGATAAAATGAAAAATTTCTCTATTCATCCTCACCAACATTTTCATCTGTTACACCTATCTTTCCTTCATTATAACATTTGACCATTTCTCTTGCCAAGTCAAGACCATTCTCCAACTGAAACATACAAAAATGCTCTCAGTGACATCAGAGATTACAGACAAGCCTTGTGAAAAAGTGACTTGAGTAACAATCATAAACATCAATTCTGACAACACTTTGACCAAAAGGTAACTACGAAATCACATAACGCTTCCTAATGTTTCATCAATAAATAAGACATGAGGGATAAGTTCAGGGGTTGATATTTGCTTTATAAGAAATCTATTTTGCTTCAGTACTGAAATTTTCTTAGTTCTTTCATGATTTCAGTACTAAAACTCGCTGAAGATATTCTTGGCAAGAATATATGGGATAGTGTACCACTATGGTGCAAAAAAGGTAGACAGGTGCTACACAAGCTGAACACTGGATCATGGAATAGCCTATACAAATCAAACAAATTAGAAGGTGTAGACTTTCATAGGTCTCAAAAATCTAGTACTGAACTTTCTTAACTTTTTGAGCAGTTGAATATGACTTTTTATAGCAAAAATGTTTACTACAGGACAGGTAAGTTAAGTTGCTTTGATATTCAGGGTCATATGAAGTAAAACATCATTTTAACTACCTGCTTATGCTTCAATAGTAGCAAAGAACAACTGTGGCTGAGATTGACTGCTTCATTAAATTTCCCTTGCAACTTGTAGCTGGATGAAAAAGTACACTAAGATTCCTGTGCAATAGCAGACACTTGCTAGAGATACCATACGTATATTGCAAGTAGGTTAGCCAATATAAATAGAAATAACACAATAAATCAATGATATAATTTTCTTACATTCAATTTAAAATCTTCATCAGAACTATATAAATATATATATATATATATATATATATATATATATATATATATATATATATATATATATATATATATATATATATATATATATATATATATATATATATATATTTATATATATTTATATATATAGATATTCATTTATTTATATTTCATATGTTTGTATTCATGTATGTATGCAATAATGAAGGTATATTTATAAAAGCGCTTTCAGAAAATATAAAAAAGTGTTACATATGACATGCACGTATTAAGTACAATTCTTCTCTAGTTATAGAGCCCATGCATTCTGTAACATGCTATACGTATCGTAGAGGGCAACTACTTTTACAAATTTATGAGAACAAAGCAAAATTCAAGTAAACAAAGAATTATCATAAAAAATCTCAGATTCTAGAAGTCTATAAAAATAATGATTCCCTAGAACCAAAGTCATCTACCGGAAAAAAAGAGTTTTTGCTATTTGACTTGCTTCATAGTAGCTACCACTTTCAACTTTATTGACGACTTTCTGATAAATTCGGTCAGCTTTCCCTCTATCTCCCCTTGGCCTTCCGGACGCCATTTTCAAACCTTCCCTGTCAACCTCGATTTCAAAACTCATTCTGTAACTTGGGTGACGTCAGGAAATTACAAACACCATAAAAGCAGCTACTAGTGCAAAATGAAGAAATATAGGACATTGGAAAGGTACAAACACTTATGTTATTAGATCGAAAGCAATGCTTTAGCAGTTGATGGAATAAACAAATTTTCTGGCTATGAGTGAAAAACTATTTATAGCCATGAATATGTGCATCTTAATAATAATTCTAATTTATACTGTGCCAAAGGCTTAAAACCTGTCATCTTGTGGTGTAAAGTAGGGTTTTGGTGCTAAACTAATAATAATAATAATAAAAATAACAATAAAAACTAAAATAATGATAATTTAATGACAATGTTGGAGCAAATGGTGGAAACAAGAGGATGGAAGATAGATGACAGTGGTTTCAGAGTATGCAACCGATATCCTGAAACAGTAGAGCTTCTTGTAGCTGGATGCACAAAATTGGCAAATAATCAACATCTGACCAGGCACAACCGTGCTCTGATGATCCTTGCAATAGAGTGGGCAAAACAACAGGAATTAGGTGGTCAATAAGCAGTGTGGTATTAACAGCGGTGGGGTAGAGGGATGGTATTGGAGAACAATATAGCGCAGAGTGTGTGGGATTTCGAGTTCCATTTGGGAAAAACAGCAACTTCAAGAAGACCAGACCTAACTTTAAAGCTGAAGAGGGATAAGAAAATGTTGATACTGATGATATGGCGTGCCCTCAATAACATAATATAAGGCCAAGGAGAACAGAGAAGATGACAAAGTACAGACAATTTGCTTTCGAAACAAGAGAGAGACGCCCAGGCTATGAGATCTATGTGATCCCAGTCGTAGTGGGAGCATTGGGTGGTGGCATTAAGGAGTTGAAGGTTGATTTGAGAAAGACTTTCGCAAATAATAAACTCGTAGACAAAGTGTTTGCAATGATGCAGAAAACAGTATTGATAGATAGTGAAAGTATCATTCGATGAGTTATATCTAGACTTATTCAAGGAGACGATATTGGTTAACAGGGGCGGATCCAGGGTAATGCACAAGCCTTACGTAAGGCAGTCGAATTTCGAGAAAACTCTTCGTAAGTCCCCCAGCAGCATCGTTCAGATCTGTGTGTACCCCCGTACCTTGTCTCGTCATCACTTTTGTGCTGAGTGCTGAGAACGAATTGAGCATTCCATATTTGGCTCATCGCTTATTGTGTCCTGAATGGTAGCCTGTCAGAATTCTATTGTGCTGCGATAGGAGACAATTGTAAGGCGCTCTAAAACGATTGTGATACAGTAGAATCTATTGTGCAGCATTACGAGTTTGATGTGCTGCACAAACCATTGTCGAGAATTTGAGATGCAGCACAATCATCTGACATTTTAGATAAAAGAAAACAATCCTGAAATCACATCACCAGTAATCCGCACTATTGTTAAGTTTTGCTGCACGATTGTCAGGTTCTGCTGCACGATTGTTGGTTGTCGCTGCACAATTGCAATTGTTTAGTTTGTTCAGATTCAGTGTCACTGGTAGCTGCTGCTTCAGACTCAAGGACGCTATTCAACATTTTGATGAGTCAGTTGACATGTCTTAGGCCATGCATGTCTCTAGGTACAAATGTTGTTCATTCCCTCATCGAAGACAAGACCGGAAGCATATTTTCAAAGACACTGTTCGTGGATTTCAGAACTGAGGGGCTGATCAGTAATTACGTCTCGCTTTGGGAGTAGGTAGTTCTAAATGTGACTCGTGATTCTCCGTAACTGTCTGCATTTTTTAAGCATCAAATGGGAAGAAAATCATTCATCGCACGGCGGAACAAGTAACAGAACCAAGAGATTCCGTGCTGATGGGATAAATAGCACTGCCGAACAAGGACAGTACAACCTTAAAGATTGGCAGCCCGCTTTGAACGTCATGCTATCGATGACGTCGACTTTTGTGCTGAGGAAGGGGATATTTTAGAAATCGGTTATAAAAGTTGAATGCTTGTATTTATTAATATCGATAAGGAACCAGTTTGGACAAACGAATGCAATGATATATTTTTCATCCATATTAGACCTCTTTTTACCATTTCTTTGTTAGCACTTACTGTTGCCTCGGATGATGTCTATTGTGTGTTTCAAGAGAGAACCACTGACAGAGAAGCAAATAATGTGAACAGCTGAAAGATATGTATGATACTGACAAAACTAGGCGTGGCAACCAGTCAGCTTTGAGCCACGCCCTTGCTTAAATGTTTCCTATGTTGTGCAGCAGTCAGTTTTATTCCTGGATCCGCCCCTGCGGTTAGGAAGTTGTCTTTTTGAGTTCGAAGATAACCCTATTATTAGTCTGTGGTTGTTTGAACTATATGTCTCTGTTTGCTATTATTAACTAGCAAATATGTTGGTAGATGGTTGCTTTTTTTTGGCGAGGTACTTGTATTTAGCTTTAATCTATGACGTAGCAATAATAATATTCTGTATTAGGCTAAAAAAGCCTTTACACAGGTCCATAGAAGTCAAACAGAGTCCTCAAGGGCCAAACCTTTGTTTGCTGCCTACTGAATCTTACTCGCTAGTGAAGCAAAACATCGTTCGATATGAACAGTGATTGCTAAACTTCTGAAGCAAAAGCCAGGTTACTGGATATCGTAGTTGATTCCTCAACTAGTCTTGCTAAGCCTAATCTCTATGCCATAAACAAAGCAAACAAAACCTCCAATGGAGCAGTGACCTTTCTGGAGTCTGCATAAGACATAAACAATAATTTTTTAAACTGTTTGATTCTAAGAAAGAGTTGATGTCAATTGAAAATTTCAAGTACCCAGTATGTTTGTCGAGTTTGTTTTGAACGATATTAAGAGATGTAGCCTAAGCAATATCCTTTGGAAGTCTGTTCCAATTGGTAAAAATCCGTATGGTGAAAAATATCTGTCTCACACTGGTCTCACTATCTATTTGAATCTAATCTGATGTAATTTGTGTGTGTCCTCTAGTCTTGCTGTTCTTCTCCAATTTCATTAAATGGTATAGATCCAACAAATAACGATTTAAACATATTACTGTCTATGAGGTCAAAACTTCGTTTCATTAAACCAAGAAGACAGTTTGCTTTGCAAGCAATACGATCAACACGGCACCGAAAGTTCAGCTCAGTGTCGACATAAACTCCAAAATCTTTTCACATTCGGTTTACTTTAAGGTAACTGCTTTTTCATTTTCTATCATTGTGTAATTATGAAGAAGATTATTTCTTCCAAGCATTACTTTGCACTTTTCTGTGTTAAAGTGCAATTGCCAATTGCCATACATTAGACCATTACTGGAGTGAAGTCCAGCCGTGTTGTGATGTTTTTCTTTCCTGTTGACTTTCGAACCAGGCCCGTCGGAACCGGGGGGGCTGGGGGGGGCTTCAGCCCCCCCCAATATTTTGCAACTATTTGCTCTTTAAATTTTCGAGAAAACATTGCAAGACCATACTATAAATTCGCAAAAATATTAACCAATTCAGTTACCAGTTATCCCTTTCAATCATTTATTGCGTGTTCAAAGAACCAATGTATACTTGATCAGGAACGTAAAACAGCATGAGCGAAGAAAGTGAAATCTTGAAAACTGAATATGTTATGCGAAGATCCTGGGAGGGCGTCAGGGTCTGACTTTTATGTTCCATCAACCTTAAAACACTTCATTATCGATAGTATTGTTTGATAACCTGATTATTTGGTAAGCAGATTTTTGGACAATTTTCGAACAGAGATTTGTGTATTAAAGGTAATGTAGCACACAAAAGCGCACAAGCATAGGTGATTGAAAAAGAGTGTTAAGAGGATCGTTAAATTTTGTTTTGGCAGTGTTTATGATTTGTTAAGTTGATTGCTGGCGTGCATTGCACGGAGACAGCAGGAAAGTTTTGCTGTCAATGACTGGAAAGTATTTCGTTAGCTTTTTCTGCCACAGGTAATGTTAGTAGGTGACTGCAAATACATAGATTCCAGCCAATTTACAACTTCCATTTCAAAAATTGTCCTAATTCTGTAAATAGTAATTCATCCATTAAAAATGGCAATTTGTATAGCCAGGTTGCTTTCCAGCAATCTAAAGGGCGTGGCCGAACAAAAATTCTCCCGGAGCCCAGTGCAGTTTGCTTTATTCACAGCCCCCCCAATATCAATTTCGTTCCGACGGGCCTGCCGAACCCAGTGAAAATCTTAGAATCATCAACGAATACTCTTTTCAAACAGTCTACTGTTTCAAGTAGATAAATAGGTAGGTTAAATTGTTTAACATTTAACATCTTAATACGTAGCTCTCAAAGTTCACTCGGTACTTAGATATGTTTTAATTTGATATCACTTTTTATCCTTGGCCTCTGCGATGGATGTATTACGTCACAATAGGTTAAATAATGACATGTGCTTTGATTGAACAAAGGAATTTCAGTTTGCAAGCCTGACAACGGTCGAGGAAGAAGGCAGCAAAGAGAAGCTGGCGTTTAGACAGTTGGCAGAACCATTTGCACACTCGCTCTTTCATATAATGAATACTTATTGAGAAAATGGAGTAACTTCTTTGGGTATCTATGAAAGCTTTGGACACTGAAGCGATCGACAAAGAGTACTTGAACTGTGCTTTACACCCGGACGCCATTTTGTGAGCCGACCGAAGTAGACAACTTTTGCGAAGCTGTTACCATTGGTTGATGAATGTGAACAAGTTTTAAAATATTTGCGAAGAACTTATCATTGACTGAACTTTGCTGTGTGAACAATGTCGTCAATACACTATAAATTTAGAAGTAGTTTAGAGTACGATACATTGTCTTTCGATGGGCCTAGTATTTCTCTTAGCGAACTCAGGGATGCTATAATGGTGCAAAAGAAAATCGGAAAGAACTCTGATTTTACTTTGGAAGTAACTAACGCACAAACGAAGGAAGGTAAGATAGTGTATCTAATATAGGGCATCAAAGAATCCTTTGACCTTAATAGTTTTATTTTGATGATTCGAAGGGGAAGCGGCAATTGAGCCTTGTGAGATTTCACAGCCTTTAGATATGTGAACATGCGTTTTCAGCGCATTTTTGGCTAAGACGAATAGTCCCATATGTATGTTGGGTGCATCACTAATAAATGAGGGACGTGATTGGAGGGTCCTTAATTTTAAGAAGAAAGTATTTCTTTGGCGTAATATGGTAGCCATTGTGGTAATTTTCGGAATTAATTTGTATTGCATTTTCTATCGGAAAACCTGATTCATACGTAATCACGATTCGTGTTGCGCATGTGCATAAAGGCATGTACGTCATCGATTTTGAAAATCCAAAGTTCACATTTGCAAACGAGTTCAATGGCAAAGACATTTGGCCAGCCGCGACTTTTATTGAAAATTGGTGATGTGCCGGACTTGTGCTTTCTTCGGATCTATACGCACTAAATGCAGATTGCATGAACATGGGTTCTTGGAATCGGAACTTGTGTCCTGTTGAAGTAGAATGGTTTTAATGGTCGTCATAAGTAGAAAAAAGGATTGAACCTATGTTGATCACCCATGTTTTTAGGGAAAATTCTTCGGGCTTGGACTGTAGTTCTCTCCATTTCCTTTTACCTTGGAGTACCTCTGATACTTGTTCCCACCCCATGAGGCCACAATATTTAGTACCTGCTTTTACTAGTAAACACTATTAAACTATGCTGATAGTATCATCGCTTCACAACGGTAGTTCTGGTCAGTAGCCCCACAATTTTGCTTATTGCCATGGTCTACATGTCAGAAATTTATTTACCCTGGAAAACTTTTTGTTAATTGAATTTTCATACTAAAAATGGAGCCTGCCTATTACAAGGAAAAGTCTCCAGCAGGCATCCATTATCTCTTGAAAACTGACCTCATTGAACTCACAGTTAGCCCTATTGATAATGTTTTTGATATTTCAGAACAGTAAATAGTATAGAATGTATGTATTTGTAAATATGTTGTAATTAATTTTAGACTATAGTTAGTAACATTAGCCAAGGTGAAGCTTTGATGTGTTGTTTTCAATAGCTTCATATTCATTCAACTACTTTCCTCTGCAACCTGAAAGTTGTAAGGATTACATATGCCTAGCCTCTGCTATAAATGCTATTATCTGGTAGATAGCATAGACTGTGTTGTGCCATTGATAATAGTGCCAAATGCTGTGTTAGAATGGGTCTTTTGTCACAATTGCTGAAGCATTCAAAAATTGGTATTGAATGCTTTGGCAGAGAAATGTTGATTTTTGGAGGAGTTTGCTTGTCTGTAAATGATGATGTAAGACTGGGCCCATTGTTAATGCCTTTGAGATATGGATGTAGGTGGTTGTTATGAAATGGAAAGCACAACAAATATTTAGGATATTGAATAGAGGAAGTGTAGTCCCTTTGGAAATCTGACTTATTGTACATCAAAAGCTTTTAGGTGTAAGCTATAACAGGTCAGCCTTAGGCCAAACCTTTTACCTGGTAATTTACCATAGAATTAGTTTAAAATGTGATTTTGCAGGATATGAACAGGAAGTTTGATTGACTTTAAGATCAAATGAGGCCCTTGGCAGTTACTGAGAGTGTTATGGTTGAAATTTGATGTTTGTCCCATGCATCACTGTCACATATGTGTTTTAGTGAGCTTTAGGTGCATGTCATTCCCAAATCATGCATTTCCTAGTCATGATGGGTGGAGCATGAAACATGTAGGTGGGGGAGGGGGATTTCTCAAAGCGCTTTGTGATTGTACTGAGTTATGATTGTAGTTAGAGAAAGGGATGGCTTAGGGGAGAGAGTCTAGAATTTGCATAATTTGGTTTTATCATGATTGGTTAAGGATATGAGACATTGTCAGTTGGTGGTTGATCAAGTTGGCAGAACATTGAGTTGCCAGAAATTTGAGTTGTCAGATTCAAATCGGCAATAAATCCTTATAAATCCATGCTTTCTTTAAACTGGCAATAGATTCTTATATAAATTGCTGTTTCAATATTTCCATGGTCTGAATGTTTTTCCATGACCCATTTTATAGTCTCTGTCTTTTGTTTGTCTATCATTTACAAGCTTAGATTTTGCAGGTTTGGTTTACGCCATTTAATGTATGGAATACCCTGTTATTGTAGGATCTAGGAAATGCTTCTCGCTAATTTTACACATTGTTGTACCCTTATGTTAGGTTTTTGCCACAACTTTGTCCATCTTTTGTTCACAGTTTATCAAGATCCGCAATCTCAAATTCCAAGAAATACATCTGTCGTTGTCAAAAGAGTGCCTATAGCAAGACTGGCTGCAGTGTAAGTAGAATTGACTTTCTTAAATTTGTCCCAGTTTGTTACACAGCATTACATTATTGTAATCTTTAATTTTTTACATTTATTTATTTGTCTATTTATGTATTTTGCTCATTGGTTCCTGCTCCTTTTCTATGTCACTTTTAGTTTCACCAGCAGTTTGATTCTTATGAAATCTGAATTTCTTGAGCTTTGCCAATACGAATGTTTATCACTTGGTTATACAGGAAAATGTGGTTTTTATGAGACCCATACTTATGTTCCAGGACTGGGAAGACAATCGATCAAGAGTCAAAAGAAGTACGTAAAGAGAGCAGTAAATATGTCAAAGAAGTTAATTTGTGTCTTTCAAATATGCTTAAAAAGAGACTTTATGTCAAGATGGCGTTATTATAGTTAATCATGTTTTTTGAAAGCTTGATGTTTATTTTCTCCCCAATTTGATGAACTAAGGTTTACAGATATAGCCTAGTTCCTACCTGAGAGGTATAAAAGGCAGGTTATTAATTTTTATGTAGGCAATATTTATACAACATGTTGAGCAACTGAAGTTGCATAAATTTTTAGGCAATAGGTAGCGCTTTTGTGAAGGGGAGGTCTAGTCTTTAATTTCTTATTGGTGCCCAACGTGGGACTGATTCGTCCTTAGAACCGTCCTATAGGTAGCTGCAGAACCAATGTTAGTTTGTTGGTCAGTATTTTCCCAAGTGACCAGGGTTCTAGTTTAATACATTTTAGGTTTAGGAATATGAAGATATCCCCTTGAGGATATACCCATTTATGGTTGCCCTGTTGTGATATCTGGTATCGCAATTACTTGTAAAGTTTTGTAGATTTGTACATTTGTTTATATGTTGAATATTTGAATTGTGTGAATGTCAAATGAAAGAGAGATTGCCACGTCATCAATTCCCTTGTGTCCGAATGGCCCTCTTTCGAACGGCTTCGAATTAGCTTGTTCATTGGCTGAAATCCTGCTGCTGCAAAGCAACATACAAGGGAACGTTGTTGGCTGCTTGGCTCTTCATCAACACGAGGCAACATCTAATAGAGATTTCATTCTTTTTCCGCAATAAAGGACGCTGAATCAGGGAAGGTATCACTCGAACAGTTGACGCAGGTACCCCATGTTTTGTTTTGCTTTGCGCGTTCAATCAAAATTCCTTTGCAGGAAATTTTTATCCACAAACAGGAGCAGGGCGGATGATGGCAGGATTGGATTGGAAAGGGGTGTAGAATTACAGTTATCTGGGTGATATGTTTTGTTGCTAGGTAGCCCCCTTTTTTATAAGGAGCTCGCTTTCTACACTTTAAGAACAACATTTTTAATGCCTGTCAATGTCAGTGGCATTTCTAAAAGTGCATGCTGGTAGACACGGGCAAGTAAGTGTTGACCGAATGGAGTAGTAGCTTACACAATAGAGGTGGAGCGTTTGAAGTGACACACCTCTGCACCCATTCATAAATCCCTTCCCCAACAGGGCATCCAGATTTAGGGGAAGTTGATCGGAAAATAACACAGTATTTTGAGATGAAATGACGTTAATTCCATTCTTGACAAGATCAAGTAAGACGGCGACCCAAAATTGCCTAGAATGATTGGTTCTCCCGTTTGTCTTGCAAGAATGTGAATTTTGCAAAGAAACCTAGTTTTCTATTTTATGGCGGGAAGAGCTCGCGGTACTCAGCAGTTTTTGAACTTATGAAAGTGTCATCTTGGTGGCGGAGCCAAGACATTCAGTAATCTTGACTTGGGATGGTTGAATTTCCAGTGGATAAAGTGCATAGATATGACCTATTTTATTGATAAAGTGAAAAGATATTGACTTATAAATTTATATGGTAATAGCCATAAGAATTTCTTTTTGAGGCTCGTTTCATAAATTGAATTTGAGTAATTTATGCAAAATGTTATTGAATACAAACATCGATTAACTTACATGACCTAAATTTAGCATAATTTTACAATGATATCCTTAAACGGTCTGCAGTATGTCTATATTTACGAGTTGATGGCATGGCTCTACTGGCTTTGAAATTTAGGCAGCATTAGCTTCAATTATTATTGAGAAATACCAAAAGTTGGATATAGCTCCTTTTTGTAGCTTCTCATAGATCTGTGCTTCCATGAGTTATAAACTGGGGGGTGTTATTCACAACTCATATCACTCTGCAGGCTGGAAAATTTGATTACTTAATCTACCATTGTAGGCTCGAGAAAAACTTGACATTTTAGTATGGTTTCTAAATAATCTTGAATTGTCCCAAATTTGCGACTTTGGATCTTAATGATACACCGCGCAGCCTGTGCAGGGCTATTAGTGTTTTTTGGTATTTATAAGCTTTGAAGAGGGGATGCACGCAGGAATTGTATGCATTTCATGAAAATGGATGGTGTTTGTGGGTTTTCTGCGACAAATTGATATACGGTAGCTAAGTTGGCTGCTTTCTCGGCCATTAAGGATACTTTAACTCTACAGCACAGATGTGCTATTCCTTAGGTAGTCCAACGTCTGAGGATAGAACGAATGTTATGTTTGTCGCGTTGTCACAGTCTAGTTTTTATTTTGAAAACTTATAGGCATACCTCCGTTGAATAATGGGATCGATTAGTGCCGTTCATTTTCTGCAGTTACTCTGGCAGAAAATTGTCGTCTAAGCAACAGCCAATCGCTCGAACGAAGCTGTTTGCTTCTGTTTCAGAGGTTCTTCGGCAAGTGAACGTGTAATACTATGCTTGCCCTTATGCGCTATAGAATCCTTGGAATGTATTGCTTATAACTTGTCCCAACAGAAGTTAAGTAAAAGAGCAATACGAATGTTTAGAAATGATGAAAATTGTTTCCCAGCATTGGAAAGGTGCTCCATGCTTGTAGATCCATACACGTTGCTTTCAGCACCCTATATCCCCGGCATCCTTGCAGATCTTGATCTTGCACTCTGAAAACCTTCAGTTAATACGTCATTTTAGAGTACTCGTATTACTCCGCACTTTTAGTTATACTTCGAATGATCAGAGGGCTTATTTTCCATGTACTTCACGTCCGTTGATCTCAATTCCATTTCATCTTTTCCGGGCGTTTTGTTTTTACTCTTACGGGCCACCTCTTATTGGCCGATTACATGCAGTGAACTAGCCCCTCTAGCCGAACTGGCGCGGTTTTAGACGAGCTGAAAGTCTACCTAATCACATGAATTTTAAGTTTTCAGAACGACAGATTTGCTGCCAAGCAGTGATCTATACACTCAAATATTTTTGGAGTTTTGACAATTATTATTGTCAGCTTCAATGCTTTCATGGTGTTTACAGCAAATTGCTAGTATTAGCATAGCCTCAAAATGTTTGAGAGCTCAGATTAGGTCTATTTTCTCCCACACTAATTGACCAATCATCATGCAAAATGGGCCTAAATTCGGCTGTGGAACCCATGTGTGGCCGGAATCCTGCATGATGATTGGTCAATTAGAACTAAAACTTCCACCATGTTAAAATTGAAATGTATCACTCCTCCCCAAGGCTATGTATCTACGAGTAAGTGACTCTACCATTCGAATTTCAGCCCGATTTATGGGGCGAGTCCAGGGCATTTCTTAACCTACTATTTTTGGGAGGAAATCCCCAGTAGAACCAATGCTTTCCCCAGTAGCATTCGGCAAAATCAAAGGATTTCCCATTCTTTTGGGGTGGGTCCATCACAAAAGTCCACTAAAAAGCTTTTTCAAGGAGAGAGTTGTACTTGTTTAAGGTTGCACTGCTACCATGTACAAAAATAGTGCAGTTTTATCACTGTGAACGTGAATTGTGTATTGCCTACTTTCTACCGATGTGTCTATAGGGCGTGCTCATAAAATTCTTCCCCATCATTGTTGCCCGTTTTGAGAAATCTCTCCACAGTAGCATGTCCTTACAAAATGCTATGGATGTGTCCGTTTCGATTCGAATCCGCACCCGGTTTGCTGGACCATCCTGTTAGCCTTTGCAATAAGCTGTTTGCAGATAAGAGTAGGCGGCATTGAACCAGGGCTGTATGTAGGCAACCTTCTAAATCTTGATTTCAGATGGAAACTGATTGATGCCAGTCCCTATCCAAACTCTCACAAATCGTAAGTGATTCGAGATTTGACTAGAACACTTGGCTCCCATCCAGCATCCAAATTTAGATGGTGAGCCTTTAAATAGCCGCTTCGCTCAGCAAGATGTTATTATTTCACTTGCCCTTCATGAATTACCACCCCAGTACAATGGTGTGTGCTGCTCATTGTGGCAAAACTTTTCGGCTCTGCATGAACCATCATGCATCTGTATTGTATTAATGTAACAATATGAACGGTATTAAACAATTTCTGATCAATATAATGGAACTTTTATGGAGAATCTGACCTCAGATTATCACGAGGAAGTTAAATAAGCGAATTTCTAATTAACAACGAGACCATACGACTTGTAAGTTTTCTTCCGTTGTACCACTTCGGTTTTACAGACTGCAGTGAAAATCTTACAGAACCCAATGGCCTTTTCACACTTGACCCCGATGGTTATTTCACGTATTCATAGATAAGACGGCCTTTTCGGTGTCTCATGGACTTGACAATATTTGTGCTTTCCCATTTACATGATTATCTTATGGGCCATTTTGCCTCAAGTAAAAGTACTCTGTCATATTTACATAGGTGTGAGACCAACCAAGATATTTCCTTCATTGATGATGATTTTACGTCGTTCTGTAAATATCTTACAAATCTACCCCAATGCCCCCTAAAAGAAAGTAGCCGACAGTATGGATCCCCCTCCCCTTACGTTAAAAGTTATGACTTCCTTTGAAGCACATTGCCCGTATGCATTCCTCACTTCAGGTGATGCAGTTTCTATAACGGTACCTTTAATGAATAGTCTCAAACAATTTCCAATCCACGGTCTTAGATTGCCACCAACAACAATCACGTTGGTCATTCGGTCACAATATCTTTTGGAGTTTTGATTTAGCCAAAGAACTCAAGTGTTTGTTTCCTAGATGTGACTGTTAACGCATATTTCTATGTTTCCATTCTTTTGATGTTGCTCTCCATTATATCTTTGACCACATTTTAATTGTACGTGGCTTATGTTCCGAAATCAT
Organism: Mastigias papua; assembly: GCA_964019165.1. Classification (NCBI taxonomy): domain Eukaryota; kingdom Metazoa; phylum Cnidaria; class Scyphozoa; order Rhizostomeae; family Mastigiidae; genus Mastigias; species Mastigias papua. Next base: position 1,172,060 of record OZ025275.1, on the reverse strand, counting down.
GTACCCAAAGCAGAAGTGAATTTTTTGGAAAATGTGCACTCGTCTTCTTGAGACAGAAAAGTGTGGTATTTGTTTACTTGTGCAGCTACTTTGTATTCTTGTCACCGAAAACACCCCGATCTCTATCTTTTCCTATCAACTATTGCATGAATTTGTTATCATATTTTTGGTATTACAGACGGGAGATTTAGCCAATGCAAATGCATCAGAAAGTGACAAGATTGCGGCTATGATGCAACAATCGGGAGAACTCTTTCAACCAGATCAGTGAGTGCCCTATCACGTTAGATAATGGTCTACTCTATTGAAGAAGTGAATTTTCCCCTTAGTTTTTTGTACTTCTTTTTGGGGTTTGTTTTTGCACATAATCCTATAGGTATCTGTTATACTTATATTTTTGTCGTCACGTCGTCATAGACGAGCTCGACAATGATTGGTCATTTCCAACTCCTCGCAGTTATCTTCCTTAACTCAACTTTTTGAAGTTTCTTCAAACATAGTCCCGACACGCCTTGTTCTTATTTACTTTCGAGGTATCGCGGCACTCTCTATTGCTTTACAGTCTTTTTCAATTTCTTCGCCTAGTCGCCTGCACTTTCTACTTCGCAGTGCGTCTTTATCAACCCATTTCACGCATTCATTAGATCATTCTTTCCAAATCTTCTCATGGTTTTCCACTTAATTATTTATTCAGTTTTTTATCGCCTTATTAGCCTTTCACCACATGTGTTCTTTGCTATATCAAACTAACCGTATTCTTCCCTCTTTCTTTTATACCATCGCATATTTTGCAAACTTCTTCTTTCTCAACACTTTAATGAAACCTTTCACTATATGTCATCTTTGTTTATCAAACTAACCATCTTCCTTCCACTGTCTTTACACTGTCCCATTTTTTCTTATCCTTTTCTGTCTCAATACTTTTAACGGTGCCTTATTATCATATTTTTGAATCCAACAGATACATTAATAACAAAATCAGACCAGGAGCTGGATACATTTGTTTTAGATGTGGACATCCCGGCCATTATATCCGCAATTGCCCAACTATTGGCGTACGTATTTGTAGCCTTGCCCTCTTTTTCTTTAACGCCCATATTAGTGTGTTTATTATTATTAACGCCCTTCTTGATGTGTCCATGGCCTTATGGACTATTTCTCGTAGTTGTAATGACGTGATTGTAGTCGTAAGTTATGTTATTGATTTAGTGCTTGTCAAAGTATAAACTAGCGGTAACTAGAATCAAAACTCTACTACCATTGTGCGGTGATAGTGTAATAGTATGTGCCTGTGTTTAACAGAAGATGTACGCGGTTCGAATCCAACCCTGATACGCTTCCAGCGTATTAGCCCTTTTAGAATAATCAGCTAACCGCAAGATGGCCTTGGTGGCAATGAGGCAAGTTAGATCAATGCTATACTCAACTCTGGCGGTAGGTTAACTTCGGTTGACAGTCCGCATGTAAAGCATAGCTGGCCATTTGGATGGAGTCCCTAATGTCAATAGACCTAAACTGTTATTGACTTGTGTACTATCTTCCCTACTTGCCAGGGTTCTCAAGAGTCTGGAAAACCTGGAGAACCTGGAAAAGTCAGGGACTTTTTTTCTGATTAAGGAATTTTTCACACTCGTTGTTTTCACTTTCATTGTCGCTATACATGGCAAACCATTTCCTTGGTTTGCAGACAATTACTGGGAAGAATGCGAAGAAAGTCAGGGAATTTTTTAAAATTTGCTCTCGATAGCCCTGGAATAGTCAGGGAAATTTTTTGAAAACAGTCCTGAGAACCCTGCTTGCGTACTTACTTTCTGACTTACCTTTCTGACTTACCATTAATGTATGAATTGCTGCACTGATTAGTGTGAAAGATGTTAAATAGTTTAGCGATTACATCTTTTAAACATTCTTTGAGTTATAATTTATAAATGTGTTTTAATGTTGACTTTAGGATCCAAGGTACAACACGCTTCGATATCCACACAGAACTACGAGTGACTACTATATTTCACAAATGAAGGAAAGGTAAAATGGACTTTCCGAAGTTATTGTCAGTATAAGATAAGTTATAATTTACATTTATCGTGGATTAGAACTAGGCAGGAAAATCATTGGGATTTATTTACAGTTGTTATTTATCTTTATCAAAAATATTCTCACACAATATACTTGTCCTTATTGTTTATTCTTGACCAATTGTCTTTTATATTTCTAGAGAGAAGCTAGTATCGCTTAAAATTGCACCCTCACCTAACAGATCATTTTCACCAGTTGTCAGTAGTGATGCACATGCTGCCAAAGAAGTCCCGGCTGCTTTGCAATGTCCTATGTGCAAGAAGCTTTTGAATGATGCTGTCGTTATACCGTGCTGCGGGACGAGCTACTGTGACGAATGTAAGTATGCCTGCTTTTAACAATTTATGAACCTGCAATGGTGAACACGAAAAATGCAAAAAAACCAAAAGCCTATTTTCTAATATTTTTTTCATAAGATTTTCTTATATTTAACTTTTTGTCATCTTTCGTTGTTACCTAATCAGCTGGTTTTTCTGTTTTTTTTCACCAATTCTTTCATTCGCTATTTTGTTTGGTTCATTTTCATTCAGTTTGTTTGGTTCGTTTGTTGTCTTTCACAATTTTTCCGCTCGATTTATGCCTCATTGGTTCATTCTTCCTTTAGCACATTCATAAAATCTCTGCATTATTTATTCTTACTTCCTTTTTTAGCCCGTATGTCCAGTTAACGGCCTTTTCAAGTTTTTTGAATACACCCCTTTTCAATACGAGTACCTAATTTTTCTCCATGTGTTGTTTTTTATTCAAAGCTTTTTTATCTTAAGCCTCTGATTATTCTTAAAGTGTTCACTAATTTCAGTAATGTTTAGCATCAATACTCATATAGACTACATTCTTGTACTAAAAAGTTCGTAACGGACACTCCTTGAAGAGTTGCTGAGTTGCGTCTTTGCATTACGATTCATCGACCCGATAAGTGGAACCTACTCTTGTTTTTTAAAGAAACTCGGATAACCAAACAATCTCGGCCTTGATGAAGCTTGTTTGATGAAGTCTTACATAATTCTTAAGCAATTCTGATATTTCAACTGTTTTGAGTCTTATGTTAATGTTGACTTTATTGTGATAGCAATGTGTAGCCTCTTCTGCATTGTATTTCACACTATTTTAAAATGTTTTTCAGGCATAAGGAATTATCTGATAGACAACGATTTCCTGTGTCATTCATGCAAAGAAAAAACATCACCCGATAACATTATTCCAAATAAATCACTACGTAAAGCTGTTGAGAATTTCAAGACTACAAGCCATTTGGCTGCAACAAGTGCATCAGAGGTAGCAACACCATCATCGGCTGTTGATACTACGGTGAAAACAGAAAATACTCTAGTGGAAACCAAACCGAAGATATCAATAACGCTTTTGAAAAGGTGCGTTTTTACAGTCTGTTGTTCCATGTGGTTAGCCCATCTACGATGACTGTTTTTTGTTATTTTTATTATAGTTAGTATAAAAGAAATTATTATAAAAATTATTTTTACACATACTGCCTTCAACTAAACTAAACTACAAAAATTAATACAGTTGTATATGCGATTTCCTTTAACAGGGGAAAGCTAATTTATTATCTGTATCTCAATTTTCGTAGCAAATTACCTAAAAACTGGGCTATAATTTTCTTTATTTTTCGTTCTTTTTCCCCTTAATTTTCTTAATCAGTTACTCTTTAGTCTCATATCATCGTACTGGTACGATTATTTTTTCAGTAAAGTTTTGATCTCAATAAAACAAAAATCTTTTAATGCATTATGGAAAAAACAGTGTTTTCATAAATCACAATTCCCAAGTACAAAAAAGCTGGGGATTTTCTTAAGATGTTCTTATGTTTTTCAGTTTTTTAGGCTTGTTTTCTTATGAAAATTTTCTTATAAAGAGAAACCTGTACGTAATAAATAAATTTAAGAATATAGACTTATCGATATATACTTATCGCGTGGAAGTTGTTCTTCCAGAGAGGACATATTAGGCCCTTTGAACTTTCCTGATTTATATAAGATCTACCGAGAATTGTTCTTTCATAAAATAGCGCACTCCTATTCTCATTTCTCATCGCTTTTTGTCATCGTTTTAAGGAGTGAACCAAAACCAAAGGAAGTCAAAGAGGAACCAAAATCAGCTGGTATGTAATTGCGAGTTTTACTATTTTTGGCATTTAACCCCTTTTATTTGTCCGCTTTTTCTTGGGTACGCTTGCTAAGGTCTTGCATCGTTGTGGTGAAGTTCAAAGAACTGAACTCAGCAGTTTTTTCTAGATTGCTGCAATTTCCTGTAATATTTGGGAGTTTTTGTTGCCTCTTTATTTAGTTCGTATGATTCTAGTACCAATTATGTACTTTTTGTTTCTTCTAAAGATGATCCTCTAAATACGAGCGCTGGACCACTGACTGATGCACAATTGTTTGAGCAAATTGCAAAAGATACCAAGAAAAAGAATGAAGAAGAGAAAAAGACACTAGAAAAGGAAGGGGAAGAAAGCAAAGAGTCGAAAAAGGATGATGAGCTTGGCAGTGTCAAGGTATTGTTGTCTTCTTTACATCAAAATCGGGATTTTCTTAACGATAAACTTCTTGTTAGTGATGTGACGTCAGTTTGCAACACGTTGTTTATAAGCAGCGGAAGTCATTTCGACTCTAGCCAATAATACTGACCGTGTTGTCGTCTTAATTGCATCATAGGAGCCAACAGTTGAAGTTGAGGCTGGAAATACAGACGAGGCTAAAGCTACGGACACAAGTAATGGTATTGATGAGAAGAAAGGAGATATTGTTGTTTCTGATCAAACGACGGCTGTTACATCACTTCCACAAGTGAAAGTAGAATCAACAGATTCACAGATTGTGGCCCAGGCGCAACAACTGCAGCTACAACAACAACTTCAGTTACAGCACCTCCAACAGCAGCAACAACTTAGTACGCAGCGTGGTCAGATGCTAGACCAAGTGCAATTGCAATCCGGTGGCGTAATGGGAACGGACAATATACTCTTGCAACCGGCACAACAACCACTAGTATCTATGCCAATTGTCTCAAATATCAACCCGGCCCTTGCTGCGCAGCAAGTGAGATTTTTCCCCGTCAATCGTTTTTATGTTATTGACACTTAGCCTCCTTTCCACGCATTTTCCAATAGAAAAACATTTTGATTATTTATTGATTTTTGTATAGCTGTTTTCGCCTTGTTTTTAGGTTAACGTCTCTGGAGGTCAAATCCTTGCTCCAACGTTGTCATCAGTTGCTGCATCGCAACAACAAAGGTTAATTGTTCCTGGTATGTTGATCAATTATCATTTCCCATTTCATGTGTTTATTTTCATCTACTTGTCATTTATTTTTATGGATTTATGTTTGTCGCCTTATCTAGCAGCCTTGTTTAGTTGCTTCTGCGGAATAGTCGTAAAATCCTTCGTCTGTTTCATTATGTTTTTAGCTCATAGACTCTGTATATTTGCCATTTGTATTTTCAACTATCAACAGGTAAAGAATTGCAATTTGTTACAAATGATGCATGATTGCATGAGTGGCAAATTTTTTTTATTTTAGGCTAAGCTTTTGAATAATATTTTTTGGTATTTGCAAGTAATATATAAGAAGTTGAACTTGATATTTCCTCTTTCTTGTAATTCTTTTGTATCTGATGTTTACTATACTAGGACTTTCTACACATTTGAATCCTGTGGCAAACCTCGGTCCGTCAGTTGTTCATCCTACTCAGCCAGTTGTTGGGTATGTATCCACTTTCAACTTTCGTAATCGAAGCTTCATTTTATGCTCTTGGTAGACTCCTTATTTCATTTGAATTTATACGGCAGACATGTATCTGATTTGTGCATGATCCGTCGAGTTAATCCATAATCTCAGATTAATCTTGTTTTAGATTGTATCTTAGTGGTCACCAATACTTGATTTCAAATTTTCTATTCACTTTCGAATTCCCCATTACATTTCACGTTGTGGATAAGTTCACTTTGGCTGGGCTAACTCAAGAAAAACTAAAAGGACAAGTGATTGTTCAAACTACATCTTCATCTTTTTGATCTTTACAACGTTTGACTCTTTGGTAACATGTAATACCTATGTTAATAGGATAAGCTAAATGTGCGTCTTGTTTTTTTCAGACTTTCAATGGGTACTGCATTTGTCCCGGATTCAATACATTCAGTCTTGCCAAAGATTCATTTAGGAAGATCAACTCTGTCCACCACAACCAATCGGATAATCCGCGATCAGTTATTTGATTTGTCGTCTGTTGATTCAAAAAATCTTCCGATGAGTGAAGAAGAATTCTATAGGATGAAAATCAAAATGAAGGATAGGTGAGTCCAAAATGTTTATTTCTTTAATGTATACATTTTTCTATGCTTTGTTGTTTACACTTATCATGACGCTCGAGTGGGTCTACTGCCATGTCCACTTTTCCTCCATTTCAAAACAGGCTCTTTACCAACCTTCACCTCTCCTCTAAAAGCAAGCAACTTTTAGTTTTAGGTCAAAGATAGCAAGCCAGTCTTTGCATGTTATATTAAACATAGTATAGCTCTTTATCAACTTTAACTTCTGCGCAAGGAACTTCAGATGGCATGGCGGTCCATGCATTGGACATCCCCATTCTAGAACCAAATTGATTTCTTTTTCATGGGACCATAGTATTGACTGAATTTGTAGTTATTAGAAGCAAAATGTTTTCACTATACATCCGAATTACTTTATCTCCGTCAGTTAATACCATCCTTTATGTTAATTATAAATTAATTCCTGAAATAGAACACGCCACGCTCGTCCATCCTCATACACCCACTCACTCACATGACACCTACAACCACAATCACACAATAAGAAATACAAAAACAACAACAACATTTAACACTTTTTGTGACAGTTAATGTACTTACTAAATTTTTCAATTTTCTACAAAAGAGACAGCTCTCATTTTCTGTAGTTGTAGCTGGTCCCTATCTTTCACCTAGCTCTTTGATGATGCGTTATTGAATGGCCTTTGAATGCTATATTTTTTATTACTTTTTGTTGTACATTTTACTAAAATTGATTAGTAGTACTTAAGTAATTTTGCGCCTTTGGACGAATTTCCCTTGTCTTTATTTATTTCCTCATCACGAATGACGTTTGTTTTTTTTTAGTATATCCGCAGAATTTCTGGTGTTTATATTTTGTTTTTTTTTACATAGTCAGAGGAATAGAAGGAACAGAAGCGGCAGTCGATCGCCATTAAGATCTGAAAGCTATCGAAGCAGTAAGGACAGCAGACGTGGTGATAGAAGTCGATCCAGGGACCGCAAGAGGTCCCGTGACAGCCACAGATCACGGGATAAACCTCGTCACTCAAAGGATAGGAGCGAACCACGGAGTAGAACTCACAAACACCGAGAGCGTGAACGGCAACCCCGAAGCTCACCGAGACCAGAAGAATATTTGAAGCGAAAAAAGAAAGAAAAATTATCCATACTACTCAAGGACTATGACAGTTTTGACGATGTGGATGAGGAGCTGACAGGGGGCCATCGTTCAGAGAGGCGTCCCCACTATGATACGTCTGGCTCACGGTCAAGATCAAAGACTTTTTCACCTGAACGTATTTCTGGGAGCCGAGATTCAAAATCACGTTCCAGTCGTAGATCTAATGAAAGCTGGAGTCGGTCTCCAACCCCACAGACAAGAGATGAAAAGTCTAAGTGCGGCAAAGATGAACATGATTTTAGTGGGGAAGAATTTGAGACGGTTAAGTTAGAAGAGCCTGTGAAAATGAAGAATGAACTCAGATCACCTAGACATAGAAAATCTCACAGTACTCGTAGGTCAGGAAAAACAAAAGAAAGAAAAAGCAGAAAGCGAAAGTCAAGCGGAAGCCAAGATGTGGAAGAATCAAAGATCAAAAGAAGTAGGGAAGATGAGACATTAGTTTCAACCGAATTCGAAGAAGAAATAACGAGGAATAGAAAGGTGAAGAAGAAGATTAAGTTAGAAAAGCAGAAGAATATTGAGAGTAATCCACAAATATCAAATGAAAAGAAAGGTACAGAAATAGAAAAATCTGATGTTAAAGTTGTCGAACCATCACGTGATTTTGAAAAGAAGGTTAGCAAAAAGAAAGGAGGACAATCGAAGGTTGTTGAGAAGAAGAAGATAAAGAAAGTAAGAGTCAAAAAAGTGAAGAAGCAGAAGATTGTAGCAGTTCCCACGGTAGTTGAAGTGAAGACAACAAAGAAGCTTGTTGATGTTTCGTCAAGTCAAACTGAAAGTGAAATGGAAGTGAAAGTGAAAGATAATGGGACAACTAGTGAATTTGATATTGTTAGGGCTGATGTTCATGTTGACTCAGATATGTTTGAAGAGAAATCTACGAATGCTAGTGAAACTAACAATGATTTGAATGCCGTTGTTGTTTCTATAGCGAATATTACCACATCTAGGCCTGTTGATGAAGATAAACCAATGCATGAATCAGAAGGTGTGAATGACTCCTTTTCGGGTGTAAATGAGGACGTTACTCAGAAGCAAGGTGAAATGGACTCGTTGATGTTATCCATCGATGAAGCATTGAAAGATGATATCAATGAGGACAAGTGTGCAATAGAAGCACGCAATGATGTATTGGAAAATACTGCTGATGTTTCTGATTTGAAATGCGTTGAACTTGAGGAAGGTGGAAATTCGGATATATTGATCAAAAATGTCGATGATACAGACAGTAAAATTGTCTCTAATTCTGTTACAAGTACTGAATTAGAATTTAGCAAGCCATGTAGTGACGAAACGGATGTAGAACGACCAGCTGATGGTGTTGATACTCTAGTGAGTGTATCTGCAGATGCCAGTGTCTGTTTGAGCAAGTCAGAGCCAAAACCCAACCCTCATGAAGATTTTGCAAAGTTTGAAGGTGAAAAGGAGTTGGTTTTATCCCTGAAGGAAAGTGAAAACGGTGATGCGCTCTCATCCGTCACTGATCTTGGAAATAGTGGTGTTGGCATTGAAGTGAGTGGGGAAGGGTCTCGTCCTCATGTGGTAGTTGAAAAGGAAGTGGAAAGGGAAGATGAAACAGAGGCAGCTCCAGACAAAGATAAAGATATTGTTCGAACTGAAAATGACAAAGTAGTTGAGACTGGGGACACTGATGATATGGAGGTCACTGTGGATCAACAGGGAATTAAATTGGACACTATTGGGGAGAAGATGGAAGTTGAAAAAGTAACAATATTAGGTGAAGTTAGTAATCTGCAATGGAGAGAAGAAAAGGGCTTTGCCTCGGAGGCATCTGGCGATGGTCAGTCTTCACAGAAAGATGAGAGTGATGTAGTAGACATGCAGGTACAAAAAGATGGTGCTGAAGATATTGATGGAGATGAGGAGGAAAAGGAAGTGGATGAGGAAAGTGAAGATGAAAATGGTGAAGATGAAAATGGTGAAGATGAAAATGGTGAAGATGAGGATGAAGAAGATGAGGAAGAAGATGAGGAAGATGAGGAAGAAGATGAGGAAGAAGATGAGGAAGAAGAGGAGGAGCCTGCCAGTGGTGAAAAGAATGATGTTGCAGAAATTGAAGTTGAGGAAGTTGATGAAGAGGTTGAAAATGAGATCGAGGATGGAAGTGATAGCGAGGTTGAAAGTGATAATGAAGATGGCAACAATAGTGAATTTGTGAGTGAGGATGAACCGACCTCTGAGATATCGGCAGAAGCAGAGGCAGAGACTGGAGTTGATAATGAGGCCAAAGGCGATAATGCAGATGTGGAAACAGATTATGAGACAAGCGATAATGATGAGATTGAAGAGGAAAATAAAGGAAGTTCTGATGAAACTGGAAGAGGAGAAGTATCGAGTCCAGTGAAAATGTCGAAGAGGTCAGCGCAGATTGTTGATAATGGAACTGAAGATTCTGCATTAGAATCAGATAGTGAAAGAAAACGTGCTGCTAAAAAGAAGAAAAGAAAGAAGGAGAAAAGGAAAAGAGAAAAGAATAAGAAAAAGAAGAAAAGGGATTATTCGGAAGATGAGGATGACGATAGCGACAGCCTTGATGAGAGTGAGGAAGAAGAGGAAAGGAAGCAGAGGAAGAAAAAGAAGAGTGAAAAGAAGGTGAAGAAACAGAAAAGAAAGCACAAAAAACGAAAACATTCTAAGAAACATAGAAAATCGAAAAAATATGATAATGAGGAAGAATCAGATTCTGATATAGAGAAAGAGAGGAAACGTCAGAGAAAAAAACGAAAATCTGAAGATAGTGATTCTGAAAACGGGACTCCTGTTAAATATATTAAAGTTTCAAAGTCTGATAAAAGAGATGCGAAGGAATATAAACAGTCAAAGGAATATGGGACTAGTGGGAAGATTATAGTTGATTTAGGCGCTGTAAAGCGAAAAGGGGAAGGCAAGGAATCTAGGACAGTTTACGTTGAAAAAGACAATGATATTCGGAGAGTTGAATCGAAAAAAAGAATCAAAGTCTCAAGGACCGTTAGAACATAAAATGATAGTCTGTCGACTAAAATGTAGTGTTTTTTGGTAATTTCGTCGCAGGTGCTTTATTTTATTACACTGATGATGCCCCTAGTAATTCTCTGTTTAGGACAGTGGTCCTATATGTTTCACTGCCCACACTGCCCACACTGCCCTCACTGCCCTCACTGCCCCCACTACCCAAACAGTTTAACAGATTATTTGTCCCCATCAGCTTCGAAGATTTAAGAGCAGAGCTACATTGCTCTTTGTGATAACGTTGAGTGCAGCGGTGCTTTTGAAATAGGACCATTCAATCGGGAATAATGTCGTTATATTGTAATGTTTTTCTTTCGTGAAATGTCACCAGCAGGATTTCCCATATTTGCATTTCGCTTCCTTAGTCCTAGAGCAGATACTTAGCGTTGGACTAGTATTTAAACTGAACTCCCCGACTCAATTCAATTTTATTTTCCGTTTTACGAGACGATTCCCTTTATTGTACCCAGATGATTTTTGTTTTTAATTAGACAAGATGGTGCTGCAGTTTGATTTTACCCCAAGCATTTGCGAATTCTTATAAATACATCGAAATAAGACGAAAGTCACTTTCAAAGTTGCACTATGCCCTGCTGTATTTATCTGCTGCCACCGGACTCTCGAGCTTTAGTTTCATTAAGTAGCAGATGATTTTTTCTTTAGTGTTCTTAGAACAAATAAGATGTATTTCAACCCCGAAAATTTCTCTTTCAATTACAGATAGTTTGTTAGGTTTTCAAATTAGTTGTGTTCTTTGTATATTTGTAAATAGCTTGAAATTTATCATATTCAAATGCTTAGAGTTTTCTACATTTGATAGGCTCTTTCCGTTCGTCTGCTTTAGAACAGTTTTAAGCGAGAATTTGGCTATGTTGAAATGGAATTCTCTTCTCAATTTTAGAATGGGAGCGCTATCAAAGGGGTACATTTAATATATTATTTCCTAGAGGGGGCGATCAATTAAAATAACATTTGCTTACAGGGGGCGGTCCTTCGAAGGGGATGTTTTTCAAGGGGGCGCTCTATCGAGTGAACGTGTATTTGAGATGGCAGCAAGAATAGAAGAGAGGAACCTCTGTGGAGGAGCCACATTTGACGCAGTTGATTACATCACTTTGTTAGCTTTCACGCTTTCACGTTGTTTCAGACACGTGCGCTTTTGTAAACAAGTTACGTAATAGCGGGAGAGTTACAAATATTATCGAAACGTTGCCTAGCTTCCTTTTAATGCAGTACAGCACTGGGGATTTTAAGCCATTTTACAAGTTGCATGTGAAACTGAGATTGCTCACGTAAAAAGTCAGTTTGCAACGGCTATAATTAAGATCTTCCGTGCTTGGATACTGCCACAGTTTCGCTGCTACTCTAGTTCTTTTAGGCCAATTGGAAGTGTATTATTCAACAACATGCCAGAGAAAAATGCCAATAAACGAAAAGCAGCATCGTCAGCGAGCTCTTCTCCAGCTAAAATAGCTAAACATGAGCCTCTGGAGTCGGACAGTGTGCAGACATCCATTGATAATGTGACAGAGTTTTACGCTGAGAAGAGAAGCAAAGCTCTGCCTACAAGTGGAGGAGAATTCAAGTTTAACAAAAAAAGAGTTAGGATGATAACAAAAGTGAAGGAGCTGCCTGTCAGCTGCAAGGGAATCGTATATTGGATGTTTAGAGACCAAAGGGTTGAAGGTACATTGCTACATGCATTTATATCTAGATATTTAGGAAAAGAACTACCAAATGCAACAATTGCCATTGTTATGTAACACAACAAGCGTTGGTGAACAGTGGGACATAGCTGAAAACCACTACCAGACGTCCATGAAGACTTTAGAATAAAAGAAAAATTTCCAATTAGTAATTAGCACCGTAACATATGATATTTCAAGCTGTTAATGATTTTCTCGTTTTCCTCGATCCATTTACTTACAGCAATGGTTTAAGTTTAAGTAATTCTTCACATCTCTATACCCACAATCTATCGTGCATGAACAGCGAACATAAGTCGTACAAGGAGAGGTCAGCTATTCTCTCCTATTCTCATTTTTGATGCCCTTACCTGACTGTTACTTTTATTTTATCATGCTGAAATACTTTACCTGCATAAGTATTACATAAATTAAATAAACTTTCAGGGTAGGCAAAATACACAATATATATTCAGGAACGAAATGTCCTTACTATTTGCAATTTATACATTTGCTGGCAATTAAGCAGCCTGCTTAAAATGAAAACGCATTTTTATATGTATGTAAGCCCTCCTTTGGTATGAAGATTATTTGCTAACATAGGCTGGAAGATGACAATTGGGAGCTACAGTGTAGAACTGTACCAAGGGTGTAGCCCACATTTGTCACCAATGTGTGCCAGGTTCATGCGTTCAGTACCTTGAGCATTTTTGGTCTCTTAAAATGTGTAGCTGAACCTTAAGAAACATATACTCTTGTATGAAATCCATCACTTTCAATGAATATTTCATCTATATACACAGCAAGCATTTTAGATGAACTCTGTAGGGGATAAATAGTTGCCTATGGTCATCTTTATTTGTATTAAACAAGCACAGAGTTGCTGGGGTGCTAGGGGTTCCCCAGCCCCTCTCACATCTTGCCAGCCAGCAATTTTACTAGCCTTTATCAAGTAAGTTTATTAACTTTGTAGCCCCCACCTACACTTTTTATTTGGTAGCCCCATACCGGGTAAACAGTATACATTGATATTGGTATTTTTTAGATAACTGGGCATTGCTTTGGGCACAAAGATTGGCTTTGAAACAGGAAGTTCCATTATTTGTCACATTCTGCATGCCATCCTCATACCTTGATGCTACAATAAGGCAATATAACTTCATAATTGAAGGACTGAAGTTAGTTGAAAAGGTAATCTTGTCTCTGAATGAACCGAGTTGTCAAAGAATAGCTTGCTTGGTAAAAGGTTTAGTCAACCCACTGTAAAAAGTATATGATAATTTTGGGGTTTGACTGTTGTATAGACAATACTGATCTATTCAGATTACATAGCAATGAGCAATAACAAAAGGTAACAATATGAATAAATCCACGTTGTGGTAATTGCACACTTTTACTATTTAAAGGACTTGAAGAAACTTCAGATACCATTCAATATTTTACTTGGAGAAGCTCCATCAGTTCTGCCTCAGTTCATCAAAGAGCATAATATTGGTGGTGTGATTGCAGACTTTCTGCCATTGAGAAAGCATATAGAGTGGGTCAACAAGGTAGCAAAGAAATTGCCAGAGAATGTTGCAATGTGCCAGGTAATTTTCAGTTGAACCTTGGAGTTTACCCTCCTTTTATTTCATTATTAGATAATGCACTACTTGTCTTTCTGTCCCTCAAATCTGGACCACAATGCACTGCTTAATTTGTAGTCTTGGCCATTAATAGTCTTCTTGGAAATTTAATTGGTGGTCTTGGGCAAACAAATTAGTGAGGAGAAATGGAACACTTTAATAGGTGTAGACATAGTGACTAGGTGTGGTGTCATTTTCTGGCAAATTGAAGGAATGATTTACAAAACTTTCTTCTGGTGTTAAATGCCCAGACTCCCACTTTAAGCTTTTTGCTGAAGCAATGATGTTGGAAAATCATTTTTGACTTATGCACTGTCAGAAGGCCATGCAAGAATGTTATCTGAATTGACTTTAAGCAGCGTTACACAATTTTCTTTGTTTTCTACATACTTCATCTCTACTGCTGCTTTAAGTACCAGACACCTTGTCTGTTTAAAGTGTTTTGCTCTGAATCCCAGGTTGGTTTTCTAATAGCAAGTAAGCTGAAATGTAACTATATTCCTGATTTATGCTGTTTCTTAATTCTCTCAGGTTGATGCCCATAACATTGTCCCCTGTTGGGAAGCATCAGACAAACTTGAATATGCAGCCAGGACCATCAGACCAAAGATTACAAACAAGCTGACAGAGTTTCTTACAGAATTCCCTCCCATGAAAATCCATCCACATACTGTTCCAAAATCTAGTCTCAAGGTATGTTTCCTCGTTCATGAAGTTTTATCTTGAGAAAACAATTCATAGTCACAAAAGAGAAAAGATATGATGCAATGGTTAATATTGCGTATGAATTCAATTTTCTAAGTCCCATCATAATGCCAGAAAAAGTTTGAAGAAAAAACGGTTAAACCTATGTTTAATTTTTTGCAAGTACCTTGCTGTGAAATAAGGAGATACTGCATTCCTTGCAGGTTTCACTGACTTGATTGAATGTTGAGTATCGTAAAATTATGTACGCATTGTATCCATGGTTGTTTCATATTGGCATCTCTGTAAGTTTTTAATTTGTCCCTCTAGCCTGTGAATTGGAAGGAAGTTGAAGCATTCATCAAAGTCGAGAGTGACGTGCCAGTGGCTAAATGGGCCAAACCTGGCACAGAGAATGGCCTTAAAATGTTGGAGTCTTTCGTTAAATCAAGACTGAAAAATTTTGGCACGGCGCGAAATGACCCGACAAAGAATGCACTCAGCAATCTTTCTCCTTGGTTTCATGCAGGTAATAGCCCGTTTTTACATGTTTTCACACTAGTCCTTCGCTCTGCCATGCGGTACCATTCGTCAACAGTCTATCCGTTTTCATTGTTTCTTTAAAGGATACTTAAGAGCTGTACATTTGCTGCGGCCACTCTATGAGGAAAAGTCAATGCTCCTCATAGGCATAAACAACATGCACCTAACGAGCAGGCACTGAAATTATACAGATTTGTTGCCAGGCTTTTGGGAAATGGAAAAGTGTACCTCTGTAGCACACTTCCCTTTAAGATAATCTTTCTTAATAGACGTAGAATGTAATCTGCATGGATCTCTTTCTTGAAACACGGATAGGGGTGTTTGACTGCAACTTTTGTGTAGAACTGCAAGCTAAAAAAGATCCTGCTCATTTTATGTTATTCATGTTTTCCTTTAGTGCTGTTACCTCGATCTAGTACAAGATTGTCTTGGAAAGTCATTTTGAGAGACTGGAAGAGAAAAAGAGGAAAAGAAAAAATGAGAGATAGAAACGCAAGGAGAAAAGAAATTGTTGATGTTTTAGATTTGAACATAAGTGGTGAACTAAGAATTATGTTTGAGTGTGGATCTAGCGTCGTTTTTTCGCACTCTCTATCATCGACATGACCAACACCTTTGAAAGTTTAAAGCTATACTCTCCGTATTTGCTCTGTGTCATTTCGTTAAAGTAGCATATCTTCCTTCGTTAGGCCAAATAAGCACACAAAGAGCTGCACTACGTGTTAGAGAGTTCCGTAGCAAGTTCAGCGACTCGGTTGCAGGATTCCTTGAAGAGATGATCATAAGACGTGAACTTGGGGATAATTTTTGCTTCTACAATAAGCACTACGATTCGTTGAAAGGAGGCTACAGCTGGGCCCAGAAGACATTAAATGATCATCGAGATGATAAAAGAGAGAAAGTGTATAACAAGGAACAACTAGAAACCGCCAAGACCCATGACCTCTTGTGGAACGGTGCACAGGTTGGATTTATATATCAAAATCTGAATTATATTGTTATTCTTTTATTTAGTCACTAATTCATTTAATCTTTTGTATGTTCTTCATGTGTCATTTTTGAACTAGTTGGTTTATAATTTAGTAAATGAGCGAACATTAAACTTCTCATAAATGACAAAGGTATTTGAAGACAATAAACCAAAGTGATCATTCTTTATCAAGCTACTACTCCCAGTATTTCAGTGTATTCTATCAAAGCTTTTAATATTTACTCCCATTATACCCACTGCCTTTGTTAACCACAAACTTCTTTACAGACTTTCCATTTGTGCATGTACTATGCAGGTCTCGTAATTTCACTTTGAAATCTGTTAGGGGAGTTTTTCCCACTTCTCTAACTTTCGCTGGTACCTTTCATGCGTAGGAATTTCTCCAAGCTTATAACTAAACTCTTTTAGTTCTTTCCTAAGAGCAGAGTTCCTTCTCTTTCTGTTGCGGATATATTGATAAATAAATTTAGAATGATTGCAACTCAATTGAGCTACATTTTGACTTTAGCGGCAATTGGTGACTGAGGGTAAAATGCATGGATTTCTTCGCATGTATTGGGCAAAGAAGATTCTGGAATGGACGGCCTCCCCTGAGGAGGCGCTAGCAACTTCAATCTATCTAAATGATAAATACTCTTTGGATGGAATGGACCCTAATGGATATGTTGGTGAGTTTTGTAAAAAGCTTTCTAGACAAAATCGCCTTTATGTACTGTAAAAACTTCTCTTTTGTTTTGTGGCTGTTCAATATTTTCGTCGCCCCTTGGGAATAAGACGTGATTCTGCACGTTTTTTGTGACTCTCTGTGACACTAAGTTAGGGAGTGGAAGGTACTGTATTCAAGTCCGTGATGTCACGATGAAACATTTTCAATAAGAAGTATTGTATACTTAAGTAAATCCAGCACCCAGCACACTGCCTAAATTAATCAGGTTGTGGAGCGAATGCATGTTGTATAATTTTTATTTATTCCTTTCCTATTTTACTTTGCAATGTAGATACGTAGGGCTTTAGTCCTAAATTCGAATGTATATATGTTTTAGTACATTTTCAGTCGAGCATTCAATTTTTATTTGATGTCGAAAAATGTATTGTCGTTGTGTCTTTGTTCTGACGCAATTAACGTGCTGTTGACAAAATGGAACCTTCAGATGAATTTGGGAAGAAATCTCACTGCTTCACTAAGAGCTAGTCAATGCTTGTGAGAAAGATTCATGTGTAAAAACAGACATGTAGCTGTTGAAAATTTCATTTTGTGTCGAGAGGGGGGTGTTTTGTGCTTAGCGTAATGCAACGCAAATGGGGGTCTTGTGACCTTACGTGACAGAGCATGATAATGGGGGCTGGTGGTTCGTTCAGAAAGGGTAATTTTAGCGTGAAGTAATTATTTGAACAACCCCTTTTCTGAGGAGGACTGAAATGCAAATGTGGGGTTATTTGTATCCTGTTCATATTCCTTCTAACGTCAGAATCTTGAAATTGTGTTTCTTGCATAAGGTGTAAGAGTTTGGTAGGTATTGTCTGTTGTTTTTCATGACAGTTTCGTTCGTTTGTTAGGTTGTATGTGGTCAATTGTTGGAATCCATGATCAAGGTTGGCGTGAAAGGCCTGTTTTTGGCAAAATACGATACATGAATTACGACGGTTGCAAGCGAAAATTTGATGTCAGGGCATTTGAGAGAAAGTATGCTTGAATAGTGATGCTGGTTATATGATAAAATCTATATTTGTGAACAGAACAGGTGAACTTTCTGCTTTCATGTTAAACGTTGAGCTTGTCTCAAACAACAAGTACTACGATAAATAGTATTAAACTTTTTAATCTCTATATATATTTTGTTATTTGTTATATATTTAAATGTCAACTGTATATAAAAGGATCCAGAACTGTTTATCTATTTGTTAGAGATAATTGCAAAATTTATCTTATTGTTGTTCTGTTACAAGACTAAAAATATCTACTTAATAAACAATGGAATTCATGAACTGTTTTTATGTTCTTGTTCGACTTTTTGTGTCTCACTCTCTGTAGCCATTTCAGTTCATCCTGAAGTTTTTCCACGTATTTTTATCTATATGTTCATTAGACACTCCCTTTTTATTGCACAAGCCAATCATTTAATTCAAACAATATGAACATTTATAGTTTTAGTTTCTCACGATTTGATATCATATGACTATTCTGTTATACAGTTTAATAAACATATTTTCACTTTACTATTCTCTCATATTTAAGCTTGCAATTCGATAAATCCTGAAAAGATATCTCAGATCTTTTCTACAGTTTAAAGATACAATCAGCTTTTTGCGGCTAAACTGGACAGTTCTATGAAGTCATGATTTTGTTGAGATGATGATTTTTATCTTATACCTGTAGAATATCATTTGGCCAGGTGTTAAATGCCAACACCATTCCTTAATTGTCGATCTTCTCTATCATTCCTTTTCATTCTTTAGTTTGAGTTGTTCAATTTTAATGATTTTATCAATACTGTACTTTCCTTCTTTTGTATCTTCTACTTTCTTCTTAATATCTGGAATCTTTTTTATTTTTTTCTTTTTATCTTCCTTTTTCAATGGTTCCAATTTGATGCCTTCTATTTTTGGTTTGCCTGCAATAGCAAGTACCATTCCTCTTTTAATCCGCCTAAAGTTTAATGGTATCATCTTTTTGCTCAATGATGTTAAACTGTTATTTCTTTTAGCCGTAACTAATTTTTCACCCAGTGAATCAAGCAGAATTCTTTTTTTATTATTGCCTCTACCCATTGCGGACAAATTCAACAACTTAAGTCTTGCAATTATCAATCTTTTCAAATTATTGGACATCATTTTTTGTAGCTTAACAGGAGATATCTGTAACCGGTCTAATTTGCTTATACTGGCAATATTCCGTTTGGTTCTCTCTTCTCCCTCTCTTGTATCCCCTGATGATTTCTTTCGCTTTGTGTTTATATTTTTTCTTGCACGGAACAGAGAATCTCTTGTAGCTGGTCTACTGGCGTCCTTTTTTGCTTCATGAGTCTTTGGGTCATTTCCTATGCCATAAAATACGTCAGGATTGTGAATCTTATCACGGCGATAATCGTAACCCGTTTGAATCCCATCTCCATCATCGTCTTGAATTGGTGTGATTGGTTGGTAATCATTAATCCATGGAATCGATTCCATCGCTGTTATTGGTAGAATTGGTGTAGCGTCGTTGATATAGGGCTCATGGGCTTGAAATGCATGCGTATTCCGTTGATGAAAGTCATAGACCGGCGGCGTTACATCTGCAGCACAGTCTCCTCCAAACAGATGTCGTTTTTGACTATCTGTACAGTTCACAGTTTTATTATGGTAATTTGACTCAATTTCTGTTCCAGCAAGTGTTCTATTGGTACTGTCCTCAAGGCTCCTCGGGTCATTTTTAATGGCTTGAAAAGCAAAGAATCAGCAATATAAATTAGGACGTATATGTAGTAAGGATCTTTGACTTAGAAGAAGCATTGTCTATATATATTACACTGTCTCAGCTGTGATTTTGTGCAATGAAGGAGAAAATTATTTGCTTTAACCTCAGCCTAGTTCCTACAGTGGGGTATTGAGGTGTCACAACCCCCAGACAATAATTTTATCTGCAAGTTTCCAAGCTTTGCCGTTTCTATTGGCAAATTTCTTTAATTTGTATATTCTAGGAGGCCTAGAAGAAGAATTGGGTGCTGAAGCATAGCAAATAGCTCACGGGCTTGTTAACTTTATTGATTCACATAATTTGCCGGCAAATTAAACACACAATACTTAAAAAGTTTAGTAGGTATTTTTCAATAAAGGGAACTACGCCCATTTTGTTGTCAATTTTTAAGCCATACTCTCTCCTTCAAAACTTCTAGGGACTGCTCTGTTAAAGCAATCGAATACAAGAAAATGTTTAAATCGCTTGAGAAAATGTGAATGTAAATGAGTGTAGGACAGATCATACTTGCAATGCTTGCAACCTATACCTTCCTTGGATGTGAATAGTATCCTTCACAGAACAGATTTATCGGCATGATCTTATTACGTCTTCAGCGCGCTTTGTATCTCGCTGTTACCAAGGCTTTAATCCAATAATTTTATATTTCTCTCAAATCTGTTAATTTTACCTCGCGCAGCCATTCCAGATTCCACTTCAGTGTAAATATCAAAATACGTATCTTGCAGTTTCTAACTTACCCAGTTTCTCAGACTTCTGCACACTTTCGCAACCAACCTCTACAATGAATAGCAGGAGAGAAGCATACAACCGCAGCATACTTACAAGTTATGTTTTCTACCATCTCTTAACTGTCTTAGTAGTTTGATCTTTTGTAAGTATTGTCGCCCATCGCAACTACTGGTTGCGACGAGTGTACGATAACCGTTGATCCGTAACGAACTCCGGTCTATCCGCAATCGACTGCGTTTTTCTAGCTAGTCAAGGCTTCTTAAATGCAAACAGAAAAGCTTCAGATGTAGGAAGTAGGAGTTAGGTTAATTCAAGTAACTTCCCTTTTTATAATATGGTTTTGTGGTGGAATTTTTCCAGGCTTCTTACAACCGAATTCTAGTCATATCTCCACAAATAGCTTTCCAGGTACTTCCAGGTAATGTCACATCTCTAAATATAGCGTATTTGGCATCAATTGCGACTACGGTGTTGCTATATTGTTACCTACGCCACTTCATGAAAGACAAGAAATACTCATAGGAGATGTTTACTGGGAGAGAAACTATATGAAAATCCTAAACGTCAACTTGTCAACTAAGTCTTTGATTTTCTCTGGTTTTAAAGTTTACCTGCCTGCTTACCTTACACTCAATACAAAAGAATGAATTAAAGGACCCATCCTGTCGTTGTCAGTCACCTTCTTCTCATAGTAACAAAATGTCACAGCTCTTCACATGATACATAACGTAAACCCTCGAATATGCCCCCTTGGTGCTCATTTATTTCTGACACTATGTGAATATGGGGTTATACGAGGGGAAGACCAATTCGAGGGGAGCTTGTAAAGCTACTTGACATATGTCGCACAGAATACTCGTTGTCAAAGAAGGTTTTTTGTCTTAATAAGACTAG
This sequence comes from Mastigias papua, assembly GCA_964019165.1. NCBI lineage: Eukaryota > Metazoa > Cnidaria > Scyphozoa > Rhizostomeae > Mastigiidae > Mastigias > Mastigias papua. The sequence goes on along the minus strand of OZ025275.1, from coordinate 1,150,886 downwards.
TCTAAATTTCAACAGCAGTCTATATCTATCATGGTCTTTATCAGTATCTGTGGTGGAGTATATTTCAACTGTTGATCCGTAATGAACTTCGGTGCATTCGGAAGGGATTATTAACAACTTAAAGCTCTAGAATGGGGGCTTTTGTGATGGGGGGGGGGCGAATTCTAGGATTTGCGTTATGTATATGTATCACAGTTGTTGATCTTCATAACATAAAATCCCGGATGTAAGCCATGGGCTTATATTACTTCAAAGCCTATTTTTGGAGGGCTTATAACCGGGGGGGGGGCTTATAACCGGGAGAACTTTCGCGTCAACGAAAAGAATTAAGTACAAGAGAGAACTAGTTGTGGAAGCATTGTATCTGTTGAAGCAGTCGTTACAGATGAAGCTAGAAATGCTCCAGTAGGTACATGGGTATTAGGAGGCGGCGTTGAAACCCCTTGCAAGTATGACAAATGCTTAGAAAAGCATTGACGTAATACCGTTGTATGAAAGATGTGAAACATAAATAGAATGACGAATAGAAATACATTTATGTACAATGGACTTCTATCTGTCTTGCTTTTAGTCTAAACTGCCTGAAGTTACCACAAAATCCTAACTCGTGATAACGAATGAAAAATCACACACAAATAATTATATAGGCCTATATCCGGGGGACCTATAACCGGGAGGGAATTTGCGTCGTCAATTTGATGGGCTTATAACCGGGGGAGCTTATAACCGGAGGGGGGACTATAACAGGGATTTTGCGGTATCAAAGTTGTTGATCTTCATGCTGCAACAACAACTACCGAGACATGTGATGCACCCATGCACCACAACAACTTCTTAAACAAAAATGGCGGGTTCTACTGAGGAAAATTATGCACGCTCTGTTCTTTTAGAAATAAAAAGCAGATTAAATGCAATACAATCCGCAGAAGATTGTGCAAAGATTATAAAAGATATAAATTCGAGCTTATTTACTTCGCATGGCCACTATTTAAGTAATTCAGTAAAAAGTCGTGAGATATATTTAGAAAAGTATTACGGGAATACAATTGAGCAACTTTTGTGCTTAGCAAAAAAGTCATGGTTCCCAAGATACAAGAAGACATATTCAGAAGATTTCGAGTCAATTTTCAAGAATGGTCCTGCAAAGGATGTCTTTTTCAGTCTCAATCATGTCTTAAATAAGGAAAAGTAAGGCTTTAATTATGAGTTTCAGCAAACGATTTCAAACTGATTATTTTGGAGGTCAATTGTTTATATTAACCATATTCTTTTTATCCTTTCACCATTTCGTTTATTTTATTCATCCTAGGCATACAAATGTCATCAAGGAGTGCGTTCAGTTGTTAGAAAATTATGCAAAGTTGGAGAGGTATGCGGAAATGTTTTGGGATCAAGCGAAAGTTCTCCCACTGACAAGCCAAGGAAGGACTTTTTACGACCCTTCGGTTCAAACGTTCTGGGATGAAATTATCAAAGCGGTTATCTCATTACCTGACAGGGTTTCGAATATTTACAAACTGCGTGATGGATCAGTCTTATGGCCAGTTGGTTTTTTCAAAATGATTGGCAAAATGATTGTTAAAGTTTTGAAAATGGTTCATGAAGCAATATCAGGTCTGCAGCTGACCAAATATAAATATTCTAAATATAATTGCTTGTTATTTGTGATCGAATGATATTTCATAAACAAGCATTGAATTTATTTGCAGTAGGAGACTGGCATATTTGCCATTTAAACATGTTTGTGATGTGTGGTTTTATATTCTAGTCATATAAAGATGAAAGGTACACATAAGATTAATTTTCAGTTGTTACTTTCATGCTTAAGAATTGGGGAAGTCAAAGTATATGGAGGGGCTAGAAAATGACTAAATTACATCATGGAATATGGCTCTGGGGTTTGAGGAAGGAAGCTTGAAATGTGATAAAAGATTCCATTAATTTATGCAAGAATTAATTATGCTCAAACCTTCATACTCAAATGGGAGTGGGGGTGGGGGTTATGAACCTTGAAAGAGTATTGTATATTCATACATTATAAAATACATACACAATGCAATCAAAAATAAGAGGTGTCATTGCATGCCTGTTGATTTGCCTTTGCAATTATGTGTGTACATACAGTGATATTAGATGTTGGCCATGCAATATCTGGCCTAGCATTGCCATCTGTACTCTGACATCAACTCAAGAGCATTTGTCATCTAATGACTACCATGTAGATTTTGCACATTTGTCATGATGTGCCCTGTTGTGCAATCTTGTGTTTTCTCATGGTATGGTTTGCTTTGGTTACTGGGATTTAAATATTGTTTTTACTTTTTCATCACAATATGTTGTTATTGATATCTTTACGTTTGAATCTTTACTACAGCATCAACTGATTGCTCAATAGGATTCCTATCTCAAATTTTTGCGAAAGTTTGCATAAGAAATCATGCAGGTATGACTGCTCTATTTTCTTATATCATGTTTTCTTTGAATATAGTGAAGCAAACAACATACCCAAAAGATGGCAAAGTTGTCAAGTTTTGCAAGGAAACAATTTAAATGTATTTAACAAATAGCCATATTCTGCTGCTAATCTACTGTCAACTTTGTGCACAAGAAAATTATCTTGAGCCATCCAACTATTTACTTTGAAATCATATATAATCAAAAATTCATTATTTTTATGCTTATTCCTAAATATGATTATGCATTTTGTTCAACAGATGAAGTTTACAGTGTAATTTTACCAGAAGTAGAAAAGCTTGTGATCTGTAGCCCATTGTGGTCAAGAATTTGTCAAAAGTTATTTTCATCAGTTGATGAGCCATCCCTAGATGCTGTTATTCAGCCCCTGTTGATGAAGTGCAAAAGGTAACTTTTTCGGATCCTTCATTTTCCCACATTTTCACCTGCACATTTGTTGATTCCAAGATTAAGACACTATGTTGTTTCTTTATTTCAGATAATAAGCATTTTTTCTCATTCTAGCTATCAGATGATATATCAACTTCTGGGTGATTTCACAAAGGAAAAGAGAAGCCATTTGAAATATTTGATGACGCACAAATATCTCCTGTATCGTCATTATAAAATGGCTAGTCTATTCATCTCATTCCTATTCTTTCACCATGTATTTCAGTAACTGTTTTTCAGTATATGTTGTTTGCTCCCTTACCATCGATGGGCATGATTGATGGGTTTTATACCAGTATTCATTAATAGGTGTACTGTTGTAGCATCTCCCATGGAGGTGACTCAGGGCTAGAAAACTGTGTTCGCAAGTAATGGCTTTGCGTCGTAAAAGTATATTATCAAAAGAGGAGAAGATAGATAGTCACTATTAAGCAGATGTTTAGCACCATACACCATGATCTACTTGTCTGGAGTCCAAATGCGCTTAACGGTTTGTATATGGTAATCACACTTTGAACAGGTTACGGGCTGAGCTGTCTTGTACGGTGATGGCTTTATTGTATCACAGTGAAAGATTTTATTGTCTATGTGTATATTTTTTCAATAGCACTCGTGTTAAACTATTTTTTTTATTTTGCTTCATTAGGATATGATTCCATATTGCATTATGGGATACGTGATGAAATGCAGCAGTAATGACTTCGACATTTTAGCTGAGGTAAATTCGATATTCCCTCAAAAATCAAACAATATGATATTACTTCCAATGAAATTAGTTAAGTGTACATATTTAGTTCATTTGCTAACAATAATATCTTTATTAATTCATGATACAATTGGGGCCATCTTTTCTTCTTACACTTGTTCGAATCCTGGACTCATAACATCGGCTCCTTTTCTCAGTCCTTTGCTTGAGTATCGGGTCTTACGTCAACCAAGGGAATCAGATCGGTTCCATCAGTTTCTTTTGTACAATATCCGTCCTTCAGCACTACTATTTCCGAAAGGAAGCATAATTATTGCAAATTTATGTGCTCTTTCAGACATTACAGAAACTTCTTGATGCTTGGGGAAATATTAACGGGATAAAACACACATCTTATGCGCACCATTTGTACATTACGAAATGCATTTTGATTGCCGTTGGGTTTCTTCGACAAAATTGCGGAGGAAAGGGCCTACCAGAAAAGCTTGGAAGGGGTAACTCTTTCATTGATGTCGTTTGGTATTTACAGAATAATATATTTATAGGATATTATAGTCCTTGCTGGCAGCAAAGATGTCCCTTTAGAGGTTACCTTGAGGCAATATATTCTTACCTTCCATCAAAGGAATATTACTTGCAGAAAAGATAGTGTTTGATTAGAGAAATACAAATTTAAAAAAATCCTATTATTTTACTCCCATATCTGCGCTATAATACCCTTTTGTTCTTCTTTACTCCCATGATTTTTATTTATTATTATTTTTGGCCTTTTCATTGTTATAATAAGTTATCTTTCATTTATACATTTTTGGTCGATACTTATTTTCCTTTTACAGTTGTAAATCACTCTTTAACTTCTATGAACTGCTAACATATATGACTTCCTTCTACTATAGTGCAACCTTTGATTTTACGAATCCACCACTTTAGCAACAAATCGTTGTTACTCATTGAGCTGCTCTGATGTTTCTCATTTTTGCCCATACTTTTTGCTTAATTTCTGTTTTGTTTTTTGCCTTCAATAGCTTTAACCATGAAACTTTTGGATTCTTTGCCGCCACACCTTGAGAGTCCAATCGATAAAGTAAGTTACAGATCTGAGATTTATTAGTTCGTTTGCAACCTATTTCAATTATATGTTGATTATTTGCTTGATTGTTAATCATTTTGTAGTTATTTAGTTGATTAAATGATTGGTTGGCCGGCTGACTGGATGAGTGAGCCACTTGCTAACTGGATAGGTTACTACATTTATTGCTTGTAAGTTCGTTTCGTTTTTTATTAGTTTAGAAATCTTGGAATGATCGTAGCTGAAGAGATCACTAAAGCTTCTCGAGTAAAAGATATTGAACCTTTGAAATTTGAGGTAGGTTTTTGCTGAAATGTTTCAACAGATTGCCATTTTTATTCTTCTCTTGATCTTGTTCTTGTCTTCTTCCCTTAAGTATTTTTATCTTTTCATATGAAAGATCTTTACTCAACTTTTCATCTCTTCTCTTAATATATCAGAACTATTGTTATTTAGTACATATTTTGCTCACACATAGAAATGTCTCAGAATCTGCTTTGTGTTGTCTCCTATTTTCAAACTATGGGTATTTTATAGCTGTCTCATTTAATAATTATCTGGTATTTTTTGTAACAGTCTTATTCATCTTATTCAGTTTCAACGTGATAGTGATGCTTTGTATCTATCATCGATTGCAGAAGATCCGTCTTTGATTGAGAGGTGTGTATGAATTTTTTATAAAAAACAAACTTTTTGCCCTCAGCCTAAATGTTTCGTAATATTTTTTAATTTTTGCTCGATTTGAGCTTCATGTTTCTTATTTTGTTTCCTATAAAAACCTGTGTTTGACTTAAGCTATTGCTTAGTTGATTTTTATGATTGCAATATTCAGTGACTCTTGCAGACGCGTTCAAATCTTCTTTTAAAGGTCGGAATAATTTTTCAGTTACCTTATTTTACATCAAATTGACGACCTAATCATTCCGTTTATTTTCATAGGGCTGTGGAGGAAGATAAACAAGTACCAGAAATGCCATCTGCTAAAATTGAAGATACCAATGAAGATTCAGACAGTTTAAATTCAGGAAAAACTACTAAAGAATCGGTGGAAGAATCAGATTTAGATAGGTAATTTTTACGCCTTGTATCTCTGCTGTCAACTGGGTTTAAAAGTGAACTATCTCCTACACTATCAGATTTCACTCTTTTTTGGCCGAATTCTTGGTTTCGATGATTCGAAAGTTGAATACGAGACTCACTCAATTGTGATTTTGTGTTTTCTTGGATCACGAATCATCAGGCTGTGTTGTTTGGTTAGTCAATATCAATTTTCTAGTCTTGGAAATTGTCCTCTTCTTTCTATGATATCTTCCTTTATTTGCCTGGCCTACGATTGGTTGGAAATTAGCATTTTTATTCATTATCCCATAAACCTTTGAATCTTGAACACCTTAGTTGAAAGCCAGGTTTTAGCTTTCCCTCCAAATCGTTCCACTTTTTTTTTAGTGATGACGATTTAGAACCCTACCCGATGGATGAGGAAGATGAGAACAATGTTTTGAACGGAGTTAGACCTCCTGTCTATATATCTGAATGCATATCAGGTAAAATGAAAATTCTCTACTCAGTGTTCTTCAAATAGTGACTTTGGAATCTTAGCTACTTTGAGTGTTTCTTTGTTTAAAGAGTGATAAGCAACTTTGTTCTCTGAAAGAATCTCAGATCCTCTCGATTCCTTATGTAAACTACTATTTACAAATACCGTGTTTCCTCGAAATAGGGCTCCCTTCGAATCAGTGCCCCCTCGAAAGAGCGCCCCTCGAAGGCTGACTTATACGAGTGAACGCTCCCCTCGAAGGCTGACTTATACGAGCGCCCGGGGCGCTCTTTGGAGGAAATACTATATGTAATATTTTGATATATTTTCATTTACGTAACATGTTCTATGATATTTTTAATCACATGAAGTGTTTTGATGTGGTTTTTGATGAAATTTACTCCTTTTAGTTTATTCCATATCGCTCAACTTTTCAGGGTTGCTTTCAAAGGATGACCCTTCGCGTCTTGAAGCTTGCTTAGCTGTAGCTGAGAAACTTATTCGACGGGAACCTCCTGAACTTCCTGAGGTATATAATGTCTATGATATCTGAAATTTTTTTCATTGCACGTGTTTATTTCTTATCACGTACGCATTTCAGAATGAAACAGGATATGTAACTGCAGGCTGTTAATTCTTTTTCTCGTTTGTTTTTTTCTCTTCCACTGAAAGAGTACTCTTAATAAGTTGAATACTCGAAATCTCCAGCAAATTCTAAGATCACTTTGCCATTTTGCAGTCACTGTGCCAAAATACTTTCATTTTCTCGAATCTAGAGCTCTCGAATTTGTATGTTATAATGATTATCTGTTTTTCGTCAGCTTGCTGTTGAATTGGTTAAAGTCCTTCTTTACCTGCAAGACAATTATAATACGAAACATTTTATATCATATCGTCACGGGGCAATGGTAGCAGCCACTGTGCAATGCCCTAAAAACGTGAGTTACCATTTAAGTTATTAGCCAGCATAAGTTATGATATTGAGTCCATGCATGCGATGTCACGGGCCTTTCTTTGTGGCAGTAAACATCGAGGGTGTTTTTGGATATGACTGACTCGAAGGACACCTTAAATGCACCCCACTAAAGATTTTCTCGAGCGAAGTTCCGAGATTTGTACCTTCCGAGTTCCGACATAGTACATACAAATTGGTGACTAGACTGCTTTTCAAATTCTCAACTTTATATGCCTCTTTGAACTAATATATGTGTACAAAAGAACGTTACGTCGGTAAGGATGCAATTACGTAATCACATAGCAAAGTGACCTGCGGCTATTGTCCTTTTGTACAACTGACCCGTCTGCTGAGTAGGCCATTGTAGGCTACTGAGCCTGGGATTTTATCCAAAACAATTTCACGCATACTTAGGAGCACTGATGTGTAATAAAATTCTCTTAAATGGAGCATAAACGGTGGTATTTACTTATTTAATTAACAATTAACCGCTGTCTTATGATCTTTTTATTGTTTTTATTGCCTAATTCTCTTAGTTGAATTTCTCTCATTTTCGACAGCTGACGCACCAGAGCCTTCAGGCACTTTCAAAGTTCTTTTTGTTTATTTGCAATTAACCAACACATAACTGCTCACACTCTCGAACCTGCTAACATATAAACGTAAAGAGTAAGAACTAATGGAAGCATATTGTAAAGGCTTAACAAGTTTAGAGTTTTCAAAACAATTTTAGTAAAAAATTTTCCTTTCAATTTGTATTTGATTTATTTAATATTTGCAATTAATATCTATTTTTTCTTCTTTAATTCTTTTGTCTGTTTATTGAAAATTGACAGCCCCTTTGCTTTATGATGGCTTTTTGTAAAGGTTTCAAATTTTTCTCGTGAGATTAGCGGTTGACTATCACTAGAGTTAATCAATGATAAGGAATATCTTCTCTGTGAAAATAGATGAAAATCAACATGCGGACAGTTCAATTTCAATAATGAATATTTTATTATACAAGTTTACTCAATTAATGTGGCATTTGCAGCAAGTCAAGTTATCATCCTTGCAATCGATTTGCTTTGATTTTGAGCGATTTTGATTTTATTTCAGGTGATTGCATATTTGACTAAAGAATTTTATGAAGAAAATTACAACTTAAGGCAAAGGATGGATATATTAGAGGTAGTTATGTAAAAATGAGTTTAACCTTTTCAAGAGGATATTTTTTATTCGTTATTAATACCATAATGCCATGGGGCGACGTGTGAGGTGAGTTTGTAAGTGAATGAGTGTGTGTGTGTATGTGTGTGTGTGTGTGTGTGTGTGTGTGTGTGTGTGTGTGTGTGTGTATGTGTGTGTGTGTGTGTGTGTGTGTGTGTGTGTGATTGGAAGAAGATGGAAGGGAAGTGATTGAGTGTGTGTGTGTGTGTGTGTGTGTGTGTGTATGTGTGTGTGTGTGTGTGTGTGTGTGTGTGTGTGTGTGTGTGTGTGTGTGTGTGTGTGTGTGTGTGTGTGTGTGTGTGTGTGTGATTGGAAGAAGATGGAAGGGAAGTGATTGACAGGAGGATGTTTAACTTATAACGCAGTAAAATCTATGGAGAAAGATGACAATAAACAGAGCTTCTTAGTGATTATTAGGGTGATGATCACTCAAAACACAGCTTTCCCTTCTAATAGATATAAATTCTACTGCTATTGTGTCTAAGCTTTAGCTTCCTTTCGTAAATGTTAAGAGGCAATCTTATCCATAGCTGTAACACAGGTTTACTTTGTTTTACTTTGAGTGTTTATCTTTGCTCATTTTAAGGTGATATCGTCCTCAGCACAAGAGCTATCTCGACCGATTGACACCCATTCCAAGTCGATACACAAACACCTGCCATTACCAACGATTCCTGGCATTACTTCCAAGGAAAAACCAGAATGGCAGGTTATTGTTGAAGAGAGAATCAAAAGCAAAACGAGAATGATCTCGCATGTAATCATAAATCCTTTCAATACATTTCAAAATTTAATTAAAAAATAGTTTTGGTAAGATCATCAGAAAACTTTTCACATGTTTAATATTGTATTTTTGTGTCTACCAAATACAAATACCCAGGAAAGTGTTGCAAATTCATGAAAAATTCACGAGTACTTGTCATGTTCTTCGTAGGGTCGCAAGAATCCACTGCCATCTGTTGTTGCAAACAAATTCAGTGCTGTTGCTGGAGACTTCTTCTTTCCACTTTTGAAAGATTTCGACAGGTAGAACTTTGCTGAATTTTTACATATTTGACGGCTTACAAGTACAACATTCACATTTACTTTTCATAGTATTTCATTTGTTTCTCTGATTTATTGCTAATTTTCTTTGCACTAGGTTTGTTTGTAGTATCCTCTCTGTGCTCTTTTTGCCAACTTTTCCATCCTCTTTTGAATTCATTAACTTTTATCCAGTTTCATTAGGGGTCATTCAAAGAGTTCGTAACGGAAAAAATTGTCCTTTTGACCCCCATCTCCCTATGTAACGGCTTGTCACACTAGAGCTGATACCCCTCTTTTGTTATGTAACATCTGGATACAAGACCCCTCATCAACACCAGCCTCATATCTTTTAGAAGAGTATATTTCAGGGCAATAAATTAAATCTCAAAATCGCTGAAATCTAAGAATGATTAGGGATGATATAAGACTCAAGCTCTATAAGGTCTTAAAACTCTTTTCTTATTGAAGTAGTTTAAAAAACCATTCATCAAAAAGTGAAAAAGTGAAAACATTGCACTAAATTTTTAGTGCTACGTAACAGAAGTAATTTGACACCCCCCCCTATATTTTTCATAACAGTTTGTCACAAAATTGGCTCATACCCGCCCACCCCTACCATTACGTACTTTTTAAATGACCCCTTACTTAACTGACTAATTCCTTATTCATCATTACTTTTTCAACTTGAAGCTAGCAGGTGTACTCTCCCACCGATTCCTTAATCAAAATTTTTGGTTTCTCTGCATCCAGCAAATGCAGGACGTTTGATCTTCTTGGCCAAGATTTCATTGTTCTTGGCAAACTCATTCAGACGTTAGGCACAGTTATTCATGCATCGTCTGGTCTATCTGTAAGTATTAAATCAATTATTATAGCATCAGATCGCCCAATTGGTAAATCACTTTCCGTAAATTTTAATACTTGATAAACATCACATTGCAGTTTGCTCACACAATACTTTAAAAGTCTGTTGGTACTACAGAACTTCACTATAGCACGAAAAAGCGGAAACATTCTTTTAGCATACTGAAAGCTTTTTTCGTCCGACACTCGTCAGAGTATGAAACGTCGGATAACGACCGAAAGGTGAACCGAAATATATAGCCAGGTGCGGGTGCACGTGATATGATGAATAATGCGTCTATTTGGCCCTATGATTGGCCAATTTGCACCTATTCACCATTGTTTACTTGAAGAGTCCAAGTGAAAAGACGAACTCTTTTTGTTTACACAAGACTGGGTTTTGAGTCTTAATGTAAACCGATTCCAAAACACCTAAATGAAAGGACGATCTTGCTTGCCCAATGATCCGAAAATTATCGTCTGTATATGTTTTGGCCCATTCTGGATTTGTAATAAGATGTTGTCCTATGGCCGAATCACTTTTCATTTTAGAATTAGAGTTTTTACACATACGAGGTGGCACAATACTTTGTCATCCGCTCCACAAGATCACTATAGATTTTTGGACATCAATTTCTTTTACTTGTTTACTTTTACAGCATTTGATAGATTATTAATAACCGGAAAAAGAATTTTAGCAAGTAATATGATTTATGTTGTCATTTATCGTGCATTCGTTTGTAAACTCATGGAGTTTAGTTCACTTGGATCCAATTTTTTAAATCTATTTAATATCTATTTCACGTTAGAAATTTTTATTTATTGTTTCATTATAATCTTTAGAGTCTCTTCCTTCCCTAGCTAATAATTTAAAGTGAAGTTACAGCCTTTCTTATCATCTTTTCTTGTCTACCTTATCTTTTCAGATCACAAGAATGATGACGTCAGCAATGCTTGACTTTGTTTGGGGTTTGCGCTATCACGGAGAAGCGTGCGTAAATCACTTTCATTAAATAATTGATTGATTGATTAATTGATTGATTGATTTATCGATTGTTTGAGCAATTAAATGACTGATTTAATGATTGCTCAACGTTTTGATCTATTGATTGGTAAAATAATTAACCAACAGGAACTTGATGTACTGTTAGTGATTTATGGCTGATTGTTTTGATTCACATGGTGGTTTGAGTTGATTGTTGTGCGATTGGTTAACTGATTGATTTGATAGGTTATTATCTGAGTCCAGCCTGTTAATGATTTCATGCAATGTTTTAATCAGAACCATCAGGATTTCCCAATACATCCATTCAGTTGTTGCCCAATCGCCTGAATAACCTTGAAAAGAGTCTTTTGAGTTATGATGGATCACCAATTCTAAATGCAAATGATTTTTTTCTCCTGTTTTGCTCGTAACAGATTCGTTCGTCAAGCACTACTCTATGCAACTTGTATGTGTGTGTTGGCATGTCCAACAAGCATCCTTATAACCGATCTCAATTCAGAATTGATGGAAAGTCATCAGTGGGTCACAGGTACATGTATTTACATATATATATTAATATATTTACACATACACACACACACACACACACACACACACACACACACGCACGCACGCACGCACGCACGCACGCACGCACGCACGCACGCACGCACATCCCGGTTTCTTTTACCAATGACCTGTTAACATCATACGTAGTGAGACTTTTCATTTTCTGATAACATTTTTTGAGATCAAATTATAGCAAAACTCTAAAAATGTTGGTTTTGAAAAATTTTTACAAGAAGTAATATACAGATACTTTGTTCGAATTCACTCTTCCAATTATGTTTGAGGCCTCCCATTGCTCACTGTGCGAATGTGGTTCCACCTGTAAAAGTCTGTTTTACCATCTCTTTGATTGAACAACGCCAATATCTTTCAGCCGTTGTTCACCATTGCTCCACAAATCTTTATGCTTTGGCCTCTTATTGAAAAACGTCCACATTTTCAAACTGATGGCCCACTCAACCTCACATTCAACAGATCCTTACTGTTCTCTTTATTGATCAAATGGTTCAAAGGAGAACATAAAACCGCTCCTACGCAGTTCTACTCACACCTCGTTGTTCACCCAAAGTAGGCGTATTTCACAGCGTACTTCGAATGTACACTATCATATAATGTAAGCATTCTTTATGTCAGCGTTTTTCCTGCCTCATTGGCACCCTGTGTAGCTTGCTGATCCCGGTCATTTTCTAACGAAGAATTCCTCTTCTCCCTTTGTAATTCATGCTCCATCGCAGTCATCAATCCAATCAAAGTCACACTACCCATATCCACTGCGAATGTCTTCAAGGCGTTTGCAAACCTTAATGCCTCGCTATACGATTTAATCTGCATTCGAATTGTCGCCTCTTGTCCTACAATTTCTGCTAATGTTTCTAGGTTATTTGCCAAGGGCTGGTAAGGGTAAGCTTGTCTAATATTTTGTGTGTTTGAGACTGGCGTTGGCTGTCGTTGGTAGATATGTGTCGATGGCAATAGGACCGGGTGAACGGAGTGAACAACCGGTTCCGGGTGCATCGTACGAATTACGGGACGAGGGGGCTGCATTGAAAATACGGCGTGAATTGTTGGCTCTCCTTCTTCCAGTCTTGGTTCATTGACTTCTTCTTGACTTACTCCGATTGCCCTTTCACCAGTTGGTTCCTTATTTCTCTTTCTACTGCAATCATTTTCCGTTTCGCATTCTTGGCCACTTTGATCTTGATTGCGTTTCATCGGTACCATTGTTGCGCTCTCATTTGTCGGATCGCGACCATTTCTGCGACTGACAGTTTGAATGTCGTATCTTCGTTTTAAACATTCCAGCCATCCGTTTGAAGCCTTGAATTCTTCGCCCAACCCTAACTCAACACTTATTTCCATAGCCTTTTCTTTAAGCATGGGCCCTGTTATCTCGCCTTTGTTCGTTTGCTCAGAATACCATTTCGAAACAAGTTCATTTATATCCTCGAAACTATGCCGTCGAAATTTCGTATTCGCTCTCTTTCGCCACCCCTGGTGTCCCTCGTTGTAACAACGCATTATCTCTTCCTTTCTTTTTAACAGTGTTTGCACTTGGGTTTTTGAAATCCCAAACTGTTTTGCGATTTGGCGTTGACTCAGACCGGTAGAACCAGCCGCAATAACCCGCACTTTGTCCATAATACATAATTCCACGCGCTTGTAGGCCGGCTTTGGTTTTGGTTTCTCTCGCTCACTAGGCCCTTGGTCACCATTCTGCCCATGATGTGGTTCTGTGGGACGTTGTTCGATATCATCTGACATTGTTTCATCTTGCAGAACGAACACAATTTCGCTTTTGACTTTATCTTCTTCAGGAAACATTCCCACATCTGTTTGGTTTTCGTTGTACTCTCCCGATTCACTGTTTACACTCATTTCCCCTGTCTCCTCTTTCAAAATACGAGAGCGGTCTTTACTGGCAGCATGTGCAATTTACATCTTTTCCAAGTCACTGAGCATTTTCCCCCGTGCAAAATAGGTATTATATCTAATTTGTTCGATTCCTTTCTTTGTTGCTTTGAACTCCAAAAGCCAGCATGCTATTTTATTTGGCTTTGCTCGTATGGTCGTTCTCTCATAAGACCAGGGGGTTTCGTGCCTATCAAAGATAGCAAGACCACAGGTAGATCTTGTCAAATCATAGCCGTATGCGGTACGCGTTTTACGCCAAGCATTTTATCACGTCCACTCGATCACCGATGCGATGTGTGGGAGGTGTCTACGATCAATCGCGACGCGTTTTTAAACGCATTCTTGAAATGTTGCTCAAAGTTATTCGGGAAGATTTGAATAAAATCGCCCATTCCTTAACTATTTTTTTCTCATTTCTAACTTATAACTCACCCCTTTAATGCCAGTTCTTTTGAGTTGTTATATTTTTTGCGAGTATTTTGCGCTTTTTACGACTGCATACACCAAACAGGTCTTTCTATGGAACCCCCTGCCAATAGTACTAGTCGCGGTCACTCTTAGTTAGCAGGTGGTCGTTGTGGAATCCTATTGTTCTAATGTATGTCTGACCTCAATAGGACAAAAGGCTTCAAGCCATTGCCTCTTTGTGGTTATGCAAACCAAAACATTTAACTAGCCCAACAAGATTTATTGCCTTGCCAATCGCTAAAAAGCCCAGCATATTTAATACAATGTCAGTATACATCGTGGTTCCTTAGGGGCGATTCACATATTACGTCACGCAAGGGGAGTGAGAGGGTCTTTTGATTTTTGTGACAAAGTGTGACAAGGGATGGGTGGGTTGTTTTTAGATTGTGATGTCACATTTTCATAGATAACTCGATATTTAGCACATTTGATGCCTCTAGATCTGGATCTGTTATCTGCTTGATCTTGATATTTGATAAGAAACATTAGTTCACATGGATGCACTTTTTAGATCTAGATTGTCCAACTTATAACGACTTTAACTTTTGACAACCTCAAGTAGTGTTGTATTGCATGTACCATTTTTATGAATTTTTACTATATTTTGTATGAAAGATGATGTAGTGAAATCTTGTGATGTTCAATAAAGAGGGCATAACAAACACATTGTTACGAAAGCAGAAAAGTCTCCTATTGAAATTCATAATGTGACGTCACTCATTAGGGGTGGGTTGGTAGTTTTGAATTTGTGACAAAGTGTGACATGGGGTGGGTGGGTGTCTAAAAATACCAAATTTAGTGTGATGTAGTATGTGAATGGTTCCTTTTCTGCAGGGCAGCCAGGCTAGTAGCCATGATGATTTGCTGGGGGGGGGGGGCACAGGTACTCCAAACATAGCAACATAGCAATTGCCAGCCTGCTAAGTGGCTCATGAGGAATTGTGCGGGGACTGATACTGATAGGTTTGTTCTGTGATATGGGAGAACCCACCATGGTTTGGTCCAATGCGATAGATAATTTTGTAGCTTTTACCCTCTAGATTGACTAAAAATGCATCTCCTAGACTAAAATTTAGTTGGTTAGTAAGATAACTAGGAGGACAAACATTTCTTAGAGGAAAGGTCAGGCTATAGGCTCCTCCCAGTGGTACCATGCCTGATGTTTAATGAAGAGCATTGGTTCCTAACCATGAATTTTGTGTGGTAATTTTTTTGTTTTTTAACTGGAGTGTATTAGCTCCTAATGTCTATGAGATTTAAATCATTGCTTGTGGCGTATCCTCACATTATTTCACTCTTTTGAAATCTTTTTGAAATAAATTTTCTATCAAGATTGTGCGTATCTCTACATTCATGACAGGCGTTTCCCTGGGGCTTCACTTCTTGGCAAGAGTACTAAATAAGCATAGCAACCTTAGTGAAAGAGAAATGTGCTTTTGTAAATTTAGCTTCCCCCACTTTGAGAGTTGATGTGCAGGCCCTGTGTCACATCTACGGAAAATAGTCAACAAGTAGGAGAAAGTAGTTTCATACTCACAGTTTGAGTTGCATAAAGTAAAAATTATGTAGAATGCCATTTTTGTAATAAAATGTTGCTTTTGCACGAGAGATATGCAAGCCCACACATTCTCTGGTCACTTTCACTGAGGGATGTTGGGGAAACCAGAACTGTTTCGAAACCAGACGCTCTGTCCGTACCAGAATTGTTTATGAAAAGTAGGTGATGGCGAGTGAGGAAGAATAGAGAACATGAGTTACATGAATCAATCTATGGTGTACCTTTGAAACATTTCATGTGGCAATCAGTCTGCAAGCAAGCCTAGTCTGACAAATGCGAAAACAAAGCAAAAAAATGTTGGAATATGCGTTACTGTCTGAGAAGCATTAAAGCAGATTAAAAACTCTTGGGGCACCCCCAGACCCACTTTGTCAACGGGCCTGAGGGTAGCAAATTTATTTTGATTGACTTACTTAATGGTGAGTCTCTGTTCTTAAGATTTATAATGTCAAGCTTTATGGTAGCTGTTGTTTAAGGAAGGTAGGTGCGTTTCTTCAACTTGCATGTATTAAAACCAATTGACGCAATTACAAGTATTGAAACACTTTCACACGATGCATACAGCAATTTTCTCTCATATCAGTGGCCCACTATTGAGGATAACCTGAGCCATTTATTTTTCTTCGTTGCAGATGTTTCGAATTCTGATCCAAGCACAGAATGCCGACAGTTAGCAATGCAAACGCTGTTTCTACTGGACCAAGTTTTCAAGAGGCACTTCGATACAAGCAGGTAACACTTTCCTAGTGCCTTGAAACGTTCATGTTCACACCCACAAGTTAAAATGTGCTATCACCTCGTCGAAGAAAAATTTCAGAACTTATTGGAAATTTGCAGAACACAACTACTATGTACATATTTAGGGACCAGCCACTTTTAATGGTTGGGGGATGGGGCGGAAGATACTGAGCAGGCAATCTATAATATCCTGCTTTCCGCGAGGGTCAGATCAAAACTCAGCAAACTATAGGGGGCCTCGAAAAATGTCAATCAAAAGTGACAACAATCACTTTGCCCCGAATAATAGTACATTATTTTGAAAGTAGATGATTAATATTGAAGTTACTTCTCTTCGGACAAACTGTTGTCCTAGAAGGCAAACTGGTTTTCCCCTTAGTAGGAGCTTTGCTTTATTTACAATCATACAGATCTACTGAGAGTGAGAAAGCTATATCATGAAGTAGACTTTCAGACCGCATTACAAGCATTTGGAAAGACACGGGACCATTATCCGGACGCATTTGTACCAAAGATTATGAGTACGTTACCACAGATTATACGAGTATCAGTGTTTACAACAAGGTAATATCTGGATTACGAATGACAATGAGCCAATATTGGCCACACAGTACGGAAATAGCCTTGGTATTTTGCCCAAAACTAAGCGAAAAATGACCGAAATTGAAATTGATTGATTTTGATTGGAGATTGAAAAGTGATGAAAATGAGGCAATTTTGGCCAAAAAGTAAGGCTATAGCCTTGGTATTTTGCCCAAAAATGAGCGAAAAATGACCGAAATTGACATTGATTGATTTTGATTGGAGATTGAAAAGTGATGAAAATGAGGCAATTTTGACCAAAAAGTAAGGCTATAACCTTGGTATTTTGCCCAAAAATGAGCCAAAAATGACCGACATTGAAAATGATTGATTTTGATTGGAGATTGACAAATGATGAAAATGAGGCAATTTTGGCCAAAAAGTAAGGCTATAGCCTTGGTATTTTGCCCAAATATGAGCGAAAATTGACCGAAATTGAAATTGATTGATTTTGATTGCAGATTGACAAATGATGAAAATGAGGCAATTTTGGCCAAAAAGTAAGGCTATAGCCTTGGTATTTTGCCCACAAATGAGCGAAAAATGACCGAAATTGAAATTGATTGATTTTGATTGGAGATTGAAAAGTGATGAAAATGAGGCAATTTTGGCCAAAAAGTAAGGCTATAGCCTTGGTATTTTGCCCAAAAATGAGCGAAAAATGACCGAAATTGAAATTGATTGATTTTGATTGGAGATTGAAAAGTGATGAAAATGAGGCAATTTTGGCCAACAAGTAAGGCTATAGCCTTGGTATTTTGCCCAAAAATGAGCGAAAAATGACCGAAATTGAAATTGATTGATTTTGATTGGAGATTGAAAAGTGATGAAAATGAGGCAATTTTGGCCAAAAAGTAAGGCTATAGCCTTGGTATTTTGCCCAAAAATGAGCGACAATTGACCGAAATTGAAATTGATTGATTTTGATTGGAGATTGAAAAGTGATGAAAATGAGGCAATTTTGGCCAAAAAGTAAGGCTATAGCCTTGGTATTTTGCCCAAATATGAGCGAAAATTGACCGAAATTGAAATTGATTCATTTTGATTGGAGATTGACAAATGATGAAAATGAGGCAATTTTGGCCAAAAAGTAAGGCTATAGCCTTGGTATTTTGCCCAAAAATGAGCGAAAAATGACCGAAATTGAAATTGATTGATTTTGATTGGAGATTGAAAAGTGATGACAATGAGGCAATTTTGGCCAAACAGTAAGGCTATAGCCTTGGTATTTTGCCCAAAAATGAGCGAAAAATGACCGAAATTGAAATTGATTGATTTTGATTGGAGATTGAAAAGTGATGAAAATGAGGCAATTTTGGCCAACAAGTAAGGCTATAGCCTTGGTATTTTGCCCAAAAATGAGCGAAAACTGACCGAAATTGAAATTGATTGATTTTGATTGGAGATTGAAAAGTGATGAACATGAGGCAATTTTGGCCAAAAAGTAAGGCTATAGCCTTGGTATTTTGCCCAAAAATGAGCGACAAATGACCGAAATTGAAATTGATTGATTTTGAATGGAGATTGAAAAGTGATGAAAATGAGGCAATTTTGGCCAAAAAGTAAGGCTATAGCCTTGGTATTTTGCCCACAAATGAGCGAGAAATGACCGACATTGAAAATGATTGATTTTGATTGGAGATTGACAAATGATGAAAATGAGGCAATTTTGGCCAAAAAGTAAGGCTATAGCCTTGGTATTTTGCCCAGAAATGAGCGAAAAATGACCGAAATTGAAATTGATTGATTTTGATTGGAGATTGAAAAGTGATGAAAATGAGGCAATTTTGGCCAAAAAGTAAGGCTATAGCCTTGGTATTTTGCCCAAAATTGAGCGACAAATGACCGAAATTGAAATTGATTGATTTTGATTGGAGATTGAAAAGTGATGAAAATGAGGCAATTTTGCCCAAAAAGTAAGGCTATAGCCTTGGTATTTTGCCCAAAAATGAGCGAAAAATGACCGAAATTGAAATTGATTGATTTTGATTGGAGATTGAAAAGTGATGAAAATGAGGCAATTTTGGCCAAAAAGTAAGGCTATAGCCTTGGTATTTTGCCCACAAATGAGCGAAAAATGACCGATATTGAAAATGATTGATTTTGATTGGAGATTGACAAATGATGAAAATGAGACAATTTTGGCCAAAAAGTAAGGCTATAGCCTTGGTATTTTGCCCAAAAATGAGCGAAAAATGACCGAAATTGAAATTGATTGATTTTGATTGGAGATTGAAAAGTGATGAAAATGAGGCAATTTTGGCCAAACAGTAAGGCTATAGCCTTGGTATTTTGCCCAAAAATGAGCGAAAAATGACCGAAATTGAAATTGATTGAGTTTGATTGGAGATTGAAAAGTGATGAAAATGAGGCAATTTTGGCCAAAAAGTAAGGCTATAGCCTTGGTATTTTGCCCACAAATGAGCGAAAAATGACCGACATTGACAATGATTGATTTTGATTGGAGATTGACAAATGATGAAAATGAGGCAATTTTGGCCAAAAAGTAAGGCTATAGCCTTGGTATTTTGCCCAAAAATGAGCGACAAATGACCGAAATTGAAATTGATTGATTTTGATTGGAGATTGAAAAGTGATGAAATTGAGGCAATTTTGGCCAATAAGTAAGGCTATAGCCTTGGTATTTTGCCCAAAAATGAGCGAAACATGACCGACATTGACATTGATTGATTTTGATTGGAGATTGAAAAGTGATGACAATGAGGCAATTTTGGCCAAAAAGTAAGGCTATAGCCTTGGTATTTTGCCCAAAAATGAGCGAAAAATGACCGAAATTGAAATTGATTGATTTTGAATGGAGATTGAAAAGTGATGAAAATGAGGCAATTTTGGCCAAAAAGTAAGGCTATAGCCTTGGTATTTTGCCCACAAATGAGCGAAAAATGACCGACATTGACAATGATTGATTTTGATTGGAGATTGAAAAGTGATGAAAATGAGGCAATTTTGGCCACAAAGTAAGGCTATAGCCTTGGTATTTTGCCCAAAAATGAGCGACAAATGACCGAAATTGAAATTGATTGATTTTCATTGGAGATTGAAAAGTGATGAAATTGAGGCAATTTTGGCCAAAAAGTAAGGCTATAGCCTTGGTATTTTGCCCAAAAATGAGCGAAACATGACCGACATTGACATTGATTGATTTTGATTGGAGATTGAAAAGTGATGACAATGAGGCAATTTTGGCCAAAAAGTAAGGCTATAGCCTTGGTATTTTGCCCAAAAATGAGCGACAAATGACCGAAATTGAAATTGATTGATTTTGAATGGAGATTGAAAAGTGATGAAAATGAGGCAATTTTGGCCAAAAAGTAAGGCTATAGCCTTGGTATTTTGCCCACAAATGAGCGAGAAATGACCGACATTGAAAATGATTGATTTTGATTGGAGATTGACAAATGATGAAAATGAGGCAATTTTGGCCAAAAAGTAAGGCTATAGCCTTGGTATGTTGCCCAGAAATGAGCGAAAAATGACCGAAATTGAAATTGATTGATTTTGATTGGAGATTGAAAAGTGATGAAAATGAGGCAATTTTGCCCAAAAAGTAAGGCTATAGCCTTGGTATTTTGCCCAAAAATGAGCGAAAAATGACCGAAATTGAAATTGATTGAGTTTGATTGGAGATTGAAAAGTGATGAAAATGAGGCAATTTTGGCCAAAAAGTAAGGCTATAGCCTTGGTATTTTGCCCACAAATGAGCGACAAATGACCGAAATTGAAATTGATTGATTTTGATTGGAGATTGAAAAGTGATGAAAATGAGGCAATTTTGCCCAAAAAGTAAGGCTATAGCCTTGGTATTTTGCCCAAAAATGAGCGAAAAATGACCGAAATTGAAATTGATTGATTTTGATTGGAGATTGAAAAGTGATGAAAATGAGGCAATTTTGGCCAAAAAGTAAGGCTATAGCCTTGGTATTTTGCCCACAAATGAGCGAAAAATGACCGACATTGAAAATGATTGATTTTGATTGGAGATTGACAAATGATGAAAATGAGACAATTTTGGCCAAAACGTAAGGCTATAGCCTTGGTATTTTGCCCAAAAATGAGCGAAAAATGACCGAAATTGAAATTGATTGATTTTGATTGGAGATTGATAAGTGATGAAAATGAGGCAATTTTGGCCAAAAGGTAAGGCTATAGCCTTGGTATTTTGCCCAAAAATGAGCGAAAAATGACCGAAATTGAAATTGATTGATTTTGATTGGAGATTGAAAAGTGATGAAAATGAGGCAATTTTGCCCAAAAAGTAAGGCTATAGCCTTGGTATTTTGCCCAAAAATGAGCGAAAAATGACCGAAATTGAAATTGATTGAGTTTGATTGGAGATTGAAAAGTGATGAAAATGAGGCAATTTTGGCCAAAAAGTAAGGCTATAGCCTTGGTATTTTGCCCACAAATGAGCGAAAAATGACCGACATTGACAATGATTGATTTTGATTGGAGATTGACAAATGATGAAAATGAGGCAATTTTGGCCAAAAAGTAAGGCTATAGCCTTGGTATTTTGCCCAAAAATGAGCGAAAAATGACCGAAATTGAAATTGATTGATTTTGATTGCACATTGAAAAGTGATGACACTAAGCCAATTTTGGCCAAAAAGTAAAGCTGTAGCCTTGGTATTTTGCCCAAAAATGAGCGAAAAATGACCGAAATTGAAATTGATTGATTTTGATTGCAGATTGAAAAGTGATGAAAATGAGGCAATTTTGGCCAAAAAGTAAGGCTATAGCCTTGGTATTTTGCCCAAAAATGAGCGAAAAATGACCGAAATTGAAATTGATTGATTTTGATTGGAGATTGAAAAGTGATGAAAATGAGGCAATTTTGGCCAAAAAGTAAGGCTATAGCCTTGGTATTTTGCCCAAAAATGAGCGACAAATGACCGAAATTGAAATTGATTGATTTTGATTGGAGATTGAAAAGTGATGAAAATGAGGCAATTTTGGCCAAAAAGTAAGGCTATAGCCTTGGTATTTTGCCCAAAAATGAGCGAAAAATGACCGAAATTGAAATTGATTGATTTTGATTGGAGATTGAAAAGTGATGAAAATGAGGCAATTTTGGCCAAATAGTAAGGCTATAGCCTTGGTATTTTGCCCACAAATGAGCGAAAAATGACCGAAATTGAAATTGATTGATTTTGATTGGAGATTGAAAAGTGATGAAAATGAGGCAATTTTGGCCAAAAAGTAAGGCTATAGCCTTGGTATTTTGCCCAAAAATGAGCGAAAAATGACCGAAATTGAAATTGATTGATTTTGATTGGAGATTGAAAAGTGATGACAATGAGGCAATTTTGGCCAAAAAGTAAGGCTATAGCCTTGGTAGTTTGCCCACAAATGAGCGAAAAATGACCGACATTGACAATGATTGATTTTGATTGGAGATTGAAAAGTGATGAAAATGAGGCAATTTTGGCCAAAAAGTAAGGCTATAGCCTTGGTATTTTGCCCAAAAATGAGCGAAAAATGACCGAAATTGAAATTGATTGATTTTGATTGGAGATTGAAAAGTGATGAAAATGAGGCAATTTTGGCCAAAAAGTAAGGCTATAGCCTTGGTATTTTGCCCACAAATGAGCGACAAATGACCGAAATTGAAATTGATTGATTTTGATTGCACATTGAAAAGTCATGAAACTAAGCCAATTTTGGCCAAAAAGTACGGCTATAGCCTTGGTATTTTGCCCAAAAATGAGCGAAAAATGACCGAAATTGAAATTGATTGATTTTGATTGGAGATTGAAAAGTGATGAAACTGAGGCAATTTTGGCCAAAAAGTAAGGCTATAGCCTTGGTATTTTGCCCACACATGAGCGAAAAATGACCGACATTGACAATGATTGATTTTGATTGGAGATTGAAAAGTGATGAAAATGAGGCAATTTTGGCCAAAAGGTAAGGCTATAGCCTTGGTATTTTGCCCAAAAATGAGCGAAAAATGACCGAAATTGAAATTGATTGATTTTGTTTGCACATTGAACAGTGATGACACTAAGCCAATTTTGGCCAAAAAGTAAAGCTGTAGCCTTGGTATTTTGCCCAAAAATGAGCGAAACATGACCGAAATTGAAATTGATTGATTTTGATTGGAGATTGAAAAGTGATGAAAATGAGGCAATTTTGGCCAAAAAGTAAGGCTATAGCCTTGGTATTTTGCCCAAACATGAGCGAAAAATGACCGAAATTGAAATTGATTGATTTTGATTGGAGATTGAAAAGTGATGACAATCAGGCAATTTTGGCCAAAAAGTAAGGCTATAGCCTTGGTATTTTGCCCACAAATGAGCGAAAAATGACCGACATTGACAATGATTGATTTTGATTGGAGATTGAAAAGTGATTAAAATGAGGCAATTTTGGCCAAAAAGTAAGGCTATAGCCTTGGTATTTTGCCCAAAAATGAGCGAAAAATGACCGACATTGAAATTGATTGATTTTGATTGGAGATTGAAAAGTGATGAAAATGAGGCAATTTTGGCCAAAAAGTAAGGCTATAGCCTTGGTATTTTGCCCACAAATGAGCGAAAAATGACCGAAATTGAAATTGATTGATTTTGATTGGAGATTGAAAAGTGATGAAAATGAGGCAATTTTGGCCAAAAAGTAAGGCTATAGCCTTGGTATTTTGCCCAAAAATGAGCGAAAAATGACCGAAATTGAAATTGATTGTTTTTGATTGGAGATTGAAAAGTGATGAAAATGAGGCAATTTTGGCCAAAGAGTAAGGATATAGCCTTGGTATTGTCCCCAAAAATGAGCGACAAATGACCGAAATTGAAATTGATTGATTTTGATTGGAGATTGAAAAGTGATGAAAATGAGGCAATTTTGGCCAAACAGTAAGGCTATAGCCTTGGTATTTTGCCCAAAAATGAGCGAAAAATGACCGAAATTGAAATTGATTGATTTTGATTGGAGATTGAAAAGTGATGAAAATGAGGCAATTTTGGCCAAACAGTAAGGCTATAGCCTTGGTATTTTGCCCACAAATGAGCGAAAAATGACCGAAATTGAAAATGATTGATTTTGATTGGAGATTGAACAGTGATGAAAATGAGGCAATTTTGGCCAAAAAGTAAGGCTATAGCCTTGGTATTTTGCCCAAAAATGAGCGAAAAATGACCGAAATTGAAATTGATTGATTTTGATTGGAGATTGAAAAGTGATGAAAATGAGGCAATTTTGGCCAAAAAGTAAGGCTATAGCCTTGGTATTTTGCCCAAAAATGAGCGAAAATTGACCGACATTGAAATTGATTGATTTTGATTGGAGATTGAAAAGTGATGAAAGTGAGGCAATTTTGCCCAAAAAGTAAGGCTATAGCCTTGGTATTTTGCCCAGAAATGAGCGACAAATGACCGAAATTGACATTGATTGATTTTGATTCCACATTGAAAAGTCATGAAACTAAGCCAATTTTGGCCAAAAAGTACGGCTATAGCCTTGGTATTTTGCCCAAAAATGAGCGAAAAATGACCGACATTGACAATGATTAATTTTGATTGGAGATTGAAAAGTGATGAAAATGAGGCAATTTTGGCCAAAAGGTAAGGCTATAGCCTTGGTATTTTGCCCAAAAATGAGCGAAAAATGACCGAAATTGAAATTGATTGATTTTGATTGCACATTGAAAAGTGATGACACTAAGCCAATTTTGGCCAAAAAGTAAAGCTGTAGCCTTGGTATTTTGCCCAAAAATGAGCGAAACATGACCGAAATTGAAATTGATTGATTTTGATTGGAGATTGAAAAGTGATGAAAATGAGGCAATTTTGGCCAAAAAGTAAGGCTATAGCCTTGGTATTTTGCCCAAACATGAGCGAAAAATGACCGAAATTGAAATTGATTGATTTTGATTGGAGATTGAAAAGTGATGACAATCAGGCAATTTTGGCCAAAAAGTAAGGCTATAGCCTTGGTATTTTGCCCACAAATGAGCGAAAAATGACCGACATTGACAATGATTGATTTTGATTGGAGATTGAAAAGTGATTAAAATGAGGCAATTTTGGCCAAAAAGTAAGGCTATAGCCTTGGTATTTTGCCCAAAAATGAGCGAAAAATCACCGAAATTGAAATTGATTGATTTTGATTGGAGATTGAAAAGTGATGAAAATGAGGCAATTTTGGCCAAAAAGTAAGGCTATAGCCTTGGTATTTTGCCCAAAAATGAGCGAAAAATGACCGAAATTGAAATTGATTGTTTTTGATTGGAGATTGAAAAGTGATGAAAATGAGGCAATTTTGGCCAAAAAGTAAGGCTATAGCCTTGGTATTTTGCCCAAAAATGAGCGAAAAATGACCGAAATTGAAATTGATTGTTTTTGATTGGAGATTGAAAAGTGATGAAAATGAGGCAATTTTGGCCAAAAAGTAAGGCTATAGCCTTGGTATTGTCCCCAAAAATGAGCGACAAATGACCGAAATTGAAATTGATTGATTTTGATTGGAGATTGAAAAGTGATGAAAATGAGGCAATTTTGGCCAAAAAGTAAGGCTATAGCCTTGGTATTTTGCCCACAAATGAGCGAAAAATGACCGACATTGACAATGATTGATTTTGATTGGAGATTGAAAAGTGATGAAAATGAGGCAATTTTGGCCAAAAGGTAAGGCTATAGCCTTAGTATTT
Source organism: Mastigias papua (assembly GCA_964019165.1). NCBI lineage: Eukaryota > Metazoa > Cnidaria > Scyphozoa > Rhizostomeae > Mastigiidae > Mastigias > Mastigias papua. Next base: position 1,125,160 of record OZ025275.1, on the reverse strand, counting down.
TGCCCAAAAATGAGCGAAAAATGACCGACATTGAAATTGATTGATTTTGATTGGAGATTGACAAATGATGAAAATGAGGCAATTTTGGCCAAAAAGTAAGGCTATAGCCTTGGTATTTTGCCCAAAAATCAGCGAACAATGACCGACATTGAAATTGATTGATTTTGATTGGAGATTGAAAAGTGATTAAAATGAGGCAATTTTGGCCAAAAAGTAAGGCTATAGCCTTGGTATTTTCCCCACAAATGAGCGAAAAATGACCGACAGTGAAAATGATTGATTTTGATTGGAGATTGACAAATCATGAAAATGAGGCAATTTTGGCCAAAAAGTAAGGCTATAGCCTTGATATTTTGCCCAAAAATGAGCGAAAAATGACCGAAATTGAAATTGATTGATTTTGATTGGAGATTGAAAAGTGATGAAAATGAGGCAATTTTGGCCAAAAAGTAAGGCTATAGCCTTGGTATTTTGCCCACAGATGAGCGAAAAATGACCGACATTGAAATTGATTGCTTTTGATTGGAGATTGACAAATGATGAAAATGAGACAATTTTGGCCAAAAAGTAAGGCTATAGCCTTGGTAGTTTGCCCAAAAATGAGCGAAAAATGACCGAAATTGAAAATGATTGATTTTGATTGGAGATTGAAAAGTGATGAAAATGAGGCAATTTTGGCCAAAAAGTAAGGCTATAGCCTTCGTATTGTCCCCAAACATGAGCGACAAATGACCGAAATTGAAATTGATTGATTTTGATTGGAGATTGAAAAGTGATGAAAATGAGGCAATTTTGGCCAAAAAGTAAGGCTATAGCCTTGGTATTTTGCCCAAAAATGAGCGACAAATGACCGAAATTGACATTGATTGACTTTGATTGGAGATTGAAAAGTGATGAAAATGAGGCAATTTTGGCCACAAAGTAAGGCTATAGCCTTAGTATTTTGCCCAAAAATGAGCGAAAAATGACCGACATTGAAATTGATTGATTTTGATTGGAGATTGACAAATGATGAAAATGAGGCAATTTTGGCCAAAAAGTAAGGCTATAGCCTTGGTATTTTGCCCAAAAATGAGCGAACAATGACCGAAATTGAAATTGATTGATTTTGATTGGAGATTGAAAAGTGATTAAAATGAGGCAATTTTGGCCAAAAGGTAAGGCTATAGCCTTGGTATTTTCCCCACAAATGAGCGAAACATGACCGACATTGAAAATGATTGATTTTGATTGGAGATTGACAAATCATGAAAATGAGGCAATTTTGGCCAAAAAGTAAGGCTATAGCCTTGATATTTTGCCCAAAAATGAGCGAAAAATGACCGAAATTGAAATTGATTGATTTTGGTTGGAGATTGAAAAGTGATGAAAATGAGGCAATTTTGGCCAAACAGTAAGGCTATAGCCTTGGTATTTTGCCCACAAATGAGCGAAAAATGACCGAGATTGAAATTGATTGCTTTTGATTGGAGATTGACAAATGATGAAAATGAGACAATTTTGGCCAAAAAGTAAGGCTATAGCCTTGGTAGTTTGCCCAAAAATGAGCGAAAAATGACCGAAATTGAAAATGATTGATTTTGATTGGAGATTGAAAAGTGATGAAAATGAGGCAATTTTGGCCAAAAAGTAAGGCTATAGCCTTGGTATTTTGCCCAAAATTGAGAGAAAAGTGACCGAAATTGAAATTGATTGATTTTGATTGGAGATTGAACAGTGATGAAAATGAGGCAATTTTGGCCAGAAAGTAAGGCTATAGCCTTGGTATTTTGCCCACATATGAGCGAAAAATGACCGAAATTGAAATTGATTGATTTTGATTGGAGATTGAAAAGTGATGAAAATGAGGCAATTTTGGCCAAAAAGTAAGGCTATAGCCTTGGTATTGTCCCCAAAAATGAGCGACAAATGACCGAAATTGAAATTGATTGATTTTGATTGGAGATTGAAAAGTGATGAAAATGAGGCAATTTTGGCCAAAAAGTAAGGCTATAGCCTTGGTATTTTGCCCACAAATGAGCGAAAAATGACCGAAATTGAAATTGATTGATTTTGATTGCACATTGAAAAGTGATGAAAATCAGGCAATTTTGGCCAAAAAGTAAGGCTATAGCCTTGGTATTTTACCCAAAAATGAGCGACAAATCACCGAAATTGAAATTGATTGATTTTGATTGGAGATTGAAAAGTGATGAACATGAGGCAATTTTGGCCAAAAAGTAAGGCTATAGCCTTGGTATTTTGCCCAAAAATGAGCGAAAAATGACCGAAATTGAAATTGATTGATTTTGATTGGAGATTGAAAAGTGATAAAAATGAGGCAATTTTGGCCAAAAAGTAAGGCTATAGCCTTGGTATTTTGCCCAAAAATGAGCGACAAATGACCGAAATTGAAATTGATTGATTTTGATTGGAGATTGAAAAGTGATAAACATGAGGCAATTTTGGCCAAAAAGTAAGGCTATAGCCTTGGTATGTTGCCCAAAAATGAGCGACAAATGACCGACATTGAAAATGATTGATTTTGATTGGAGATTGACAAATGATGAAAATGAGGCAATTTTGCCCAAAAAGTAAGGCTATAGCCCTGGTATTTTGCCGAAACATGAGTGAAAAATGACCGAAATTGAAATTGATTGATTTTGATTGGAGATTGAAAAGTGATGAAAATGAGGCAATTTTGGCCAAAAAGTAAGGCTATAGCCTTGGTAGTTTGCCCACAAATGAGCGAAAAATGACCGACATTGAAATTGATTGATTTTGATTGGAGATTGAAAAGTGATGAAAATGAGGCAATTTTGGCCAAAAAGTAAGGCTATAGCCTTGGTATTTTGCCCAGAAATGAGCGAAAAATGACCGAAATTGAAATTGATTGATTTTGATTGGAGATTGAAAAGTGATGACAATGAGGCAATTTTGGCCAACCAGTAAAGCTATAGCCTTGTTATTTTGCCCACAAATGAGCAAACAATGACCGACATTGAAAATGATTGATGTTGATTGGAGATTGACAAATGATGAAAATGAGGCAATTTTGTCCAAAAAGTAAGGCTATAGCCTTGGTATTTTGCCCAAAAATGAGCGAAAAATGACCGAAATTGAAATTGATTGATTTTGATTGGAGATTGAAAAGTGATGAAAATGAGGCAATTTTGGCCAAAAAGTAAGGCTATAGCCTTGGTATTTTGCCCACAAATGAGCGAAAAATGACCGAAATTGAAAATGATTGATTTTGATTGGAGATTGAAAAGTGATGAAAATGAGGCAATTTTGGCCAAAAAGTAAGGCTATAGCCTTGGTATTTTGCCCAAAAATGAGCCAAAAATGACTGAAATTGACATTGATTGATTTTGATTGCACATTGACAAGTGATGAAACTAAGCCAATTTTGGCCAAAAAGTAAGGCTATAGCCTTGGTATTTTGCCCAAAAATGAGCGAAAAATGACCGAAATTGACATTGATTGATTTTGATTGGAGATTGAAAAGTGATGAAAATGAGACAATTTTGGCCAAAAAGTAAGGCTATAGCCTTGGTATTTTGCCCACAAATGAGCGAAAAATGACCGAAATTGAAATTGATTGATTTTGATTGGAGATTGAAAAGTGATGACAATGAGGCAATTTTGGCCAACAAGTAAGGCTATAGCCTTGGTATTTTGCCCACAAATGAGCGAAAAATGACCGAAATTGAAATTGATTGATTTTGATTGGAGATTGAAAAGTGATGAAAATGAGGCAATTTTGGCCAAAAAGTAAGGCTATAGCCTTGGTATTTTGCCCACAAATGAGCGAAAAATGACCGACATTGAAAATGATTGATTTTGATTGGAGATTGACAAATGATGAAAATGAGGCAATTTTGTCCAAAAAGTACGGCTATAGCCTTGGTATTTTGCCCAAAAATGAGCGAAAAATGACCGAAATTGAAATTGATTGATTTTGATTGGAGATTGAAAAGTGATGAAAATGAGGCAATTTTGGCCAAAAAGTAAGGCTATAGCCTTGGTATTTTGCCCAAAAATGAGCGAAAAATGACCGACATTGAAATTGATTGATTTTGATTGGAGATTGAAAAGTGATGAAAATGAGGCAATTTTGGCCAAAAAGTAAGGCTATAGCCTTGGTATTTTGCCCAAAAATGAGCGAAAAATGACCGAAATTGAAATTGATTGATTTTGATTGGAGATTGAAAAGTGATGAAAATGAGGCAATTTTGGCCAAAAAGTAAGGCTATAGCCTTGGTATTTTGCCCACAAATGAGCGAAAAATGACCGACATTGGAAATGATTGATTTTGATTGGAGATTGACAAATGATGAAAATGAGGCAATTTTGGCCAAAAAGTAAGGCTATAGCCTTAGTATTTTGCCCAAAAATGAGCGAAAAATGACCGAAATTGAAATTGATTGATGTTGACTGGAGATTGACAAGTGATGAAAATGAGGCAATTTTGGCCAAAAAGTAAGGCTATAGCCTTGGTATTTTGCCCAAAAATGAGCGAAAAATGACCGAAATTGAAATTGATTGATTTTGATTGGAGATTGAAAAGTGATGAAAATGAGGCAATTTTGGCCAACAAGTAAGGCTATAGCCTTGGTATTTTGCCCACAAATGAGCGAAAAATGACCGAAATTGAAAATGATTGATTTTGATTGGAGATTGAAAAGTGATGAAAATGAGGCAATTTTGGCCAAAAAGTAAGGCTATAGCCTTGGTATTTTGCCCAAAAATGAGCCAAAAATGACTGAAATTGACATTGATTGATTTTGATTGCACATTGACAAGTGATGAAACTAAGCCAATTTTGGCCAAAAAGTAAGGCTATAGCCTTGGTATTTTGCCCAAAAATGAGCGAAAAATGACCGAAATTGAAATTGATTGATTTTGATTGGAGATTGAAAAGTGATGAAAATGAGGCAATTTTGGCCAAAAAGTAAGGCTATAGCCTTGGTATTTTGCCCACAAATGAGCGAAAAATGACCGAAATTGAAATTGATTGATTTTGATTGGAGATTGAAAAGTGATGACAATGAGGCAATTTTGGCCAACAAGTAAGGCTATAGCCTTGGTATTTTGCCCACAAATGAGCGAAAAATGACCGAAATTGAAATTGATTGATTTTGATTGGAGATTGAAAAGTGATGAAAATGAGGCAATTTTGGCCAAAAAGTAAGGCTATAGCCTTGGTATTTTGCCCACAAATGAGCGAAAAATGACCGACATTGAAAATGATTGATTTTGATTGGAGATTGACAAATGATGAAAATGAGGCAATTTTGTCCAAAAAGTACGGCTATAGCCTTGGTATTTTGCCCAAAAATGAGCGAAAAATGACCGAAATTGAAATTGATTGATTTTGATTGGAGATTGAAAAGTGATGAAAATGAGGCAATTTTGGCCAAAAAGTAAGGCTATAGCCTTGGTATTTTGCCCAAAAATGAGCGAAAAATGACCGACATTGAAATTGATTGATTTTGATTGGAGATTGAAAAGTGATGAAAATGAGGCAATTTTGGCCAAAAAGTAAGGCTATAGCCTTGGTATTTTGCCCAAAAATGAGCGAAAAATGACCGAAATTGAAATTGATTGATTTTGATTGGAGATTGAAAAGTGATGAAAATGAGGCAATTTTGGCCAAAAAGTAAGGCTATAGCCTTGGTATTTTGCCCACAAATGAGCGAAAAATGACCGACATTGGAAATGATTGATTTTGATTGGAGATTGACAAATGATGAAAATGAGGCAATTTTGGCCAAAAAGTAAGGCTATAGCCTTAGTATTTTGCCCAAAAATGAGCGAAAAATGACCGAAATTGAAATTGATTGATGTTGACTGGAGATTGAAAAGTGATGAAAATGAGGCAATTTTGGCCAAAAAGTAAGGCTATAGCCTTGGTATTTTGCCCAAAAATGAGCGAAAAATGACCGAAATTGAAATTGATTGATTTTGATTGGAGATTGAAAAGTGATGAAAATGAGGCAATTTTGGCCAACAAGTAAGGCTATAGCCTTGGTATTTTGCCCACAAATGAGCGAAAAATGACCGAAATTGAAAATGATTGATTTTGATTGGAGATTGAAAAGTGATGAAAATGAGGCAATTTTGGCCAAAAAGTAAGGCTATAGCCTTGGTATTTTGCCCAAAAATGAGCCAAAAATGACTGAAATTGACATTGATTGATTTTGATTGCACATTGACAAGTGATGAAACTAAGCCAATTTTGGCCAAAAAGTAAGGCTATAGCCTTGGTATTTTGCCCAAAAATGAGCGAAAAATGACCGAAATTGAAATTGATTGATTTTGATTGGAGATTGAAAAGTGATGAAAATGAGGCAATTTTGGCCAAAAAGTAAGGCTATAGCCTTGGTATTTTGCCCAGAAATGAGCGAAAAATGACCGAAATTGAAATTGATTGATTTTGATTGGAGATTGAAAAGTGATGACAATGAGGCAATTTTGGCCAAAAAGTAAGGCTATAGCCTTGGTATTTTGCCCACAAATGAGCAAACAATGACCGACATTGAAAATGATTGATGTTGATTGGAGATTGACACATGATGAAAATGAGGCAATTTTGTCCAAAAAGTAAGGCTATAGCCTTGGTATTTTGCCCAAAAATGAGCGAACAATGACCGAAATTGAAATTGATTGATTTTGATTGGAGATTGAAAAGTGATGAAAATGAGGCAATTTTGGCCAAAAAGTAAGGCTATAGCCTTGGTATTTTGCCCACAAATGAGCGAAAAACGACCGAAATTGAAATTGATTGATTTTGACTGGAGATTGAAAAGTGATGAAAATGAGGCAATTTTGGCCAAAAAGTAAGGCTATAGCCTTAGTATTTTGCCCAAAAATGAGCGAAAAATGACCGAAATTGAAATTGATTGATTTTGATTGGAGATTGAAAAGTGATGAAAATGAGGCAATTTTGGCCAAAAAGTAAGGCTATAGCCTTGGTATTTCGCCCACAAATGAGCGAAAAATGACCGACATTGAAAATGATTGATTTTGATTGGAGATTGACAAATGATGAAAATGAGGCAATTTTGGCCAAAAAGTAAGGCTATAGCCTTAGTATTTTGCCCAAAAATGAGCGAAAAATGACCGACATTGAAATTGATTGATTTTGACTGGAGATTGAAAAGTGATGAAAATGAGGCAATTTTGGCCAAAAAGTAAGGCTATAGCCTTGGTATTTTGCCCAAAAATGAGCGAAAAATGACCGAAATTGAAATTGATTGATTTTGATTGGAGATTGAAAAGTGATGAAAATGAGGCAATTTTGGCCAACAAGTAAGGCTATAGCCTTGGTATTTTGCCCACAAATGAGCGAAAAATGACCGAAATTGAAAATGATTGATTTTGATTGGAGATTGAAAAGTGATGAAAATGAGGCAATTTTGGCCAAAAAGTAAGGCTATAGCCTTGGTATTTTGCCCAAAAATGAGCCAAAAATGACTGAAATTGACATTGATTGATTTTGATTGCACATTGACAAGTGATGAAACTAAGCCAATTTTGGCCAAAAAGTAAGGCTATAGCCTTGGTATTTTGCCCAAAAATGAGCGAAAAATGACCGAAATTGAAATTGATTGATTTTGATTGGAGATTGAAAAGTGATGAAAATGAGGCAATTTTGGCCAAAAAGTAAGGCTATAGCCTTGGTATTTTGCCCAGAAATGAGCGAAAAATGACCGAAATTGAAATTGATTGATTTTGATTGGAGATTGAAAAGTGATGACAATGAGGCAATTTTGGCCAAAAAGTAAGGCTATAGCCTTGGTATTTTGCCCACAAATGAGCAAACAATGACCGACATTGAAAATGATTGATGTTGATTGGAGATTGACAAATGATGAAAATGAGGCAATTTTGTCCAAAAAGTAAGGCTATAGCCTTGGTATTTTGCCCAAAAATGAGCGAAAAATGACCGAAATTGAAATTGATTGATTTTGATTGGAGATTGAAAAGTGATGAAAATGAGGCAATTTTGGCCAAAAAGTAAGGCTATAGCCTTGGTATTTTGCCCACAAATGAGCGAAAAACGACCGAAATTGAAATTGATTGATTTTGACTGAGATTGAAAAGTGATGAAAATGAGGCAATTTTGGCCAAAAAGTAAGGCTATAGCCTTGGTATTTTGCCCAAAAATGAGGGAAAAATGACCGAAATTGAAATTGAATGATTTTGATTGGAGATTGAAAAGTGATGAAAATGAGACAATTTTGGCCAAACAGTAAGGCTATAGCCTTGGTATTTTGCCCAAAAATGAGCGAAAAATGACCGAAACTGAAATTGATTGATTTTGATTGGAGATTGAAAAGTGATGAAAATGAGGCAAATTTGGCCAAAAAGTAAGGCTATAGCCTTGGTATTTTGCCCACAAATGAGCCAAACATGACTGAAATTGAAATTGATTGATTTTGATTGCACATTGACAAGTGATGAAACTAAGCCAATTTTGGCCAAAAAGTAAGGCTATAGCCTTGGTATTTTGCCCAAAAATGAGCGAAAAATGACCGAAATTGAAATTGAATGATTTTGATTGGAGATTGAAAAGTGATGAAAATGAGGCAATTTTGGCCAAAAAGTAAGGCTATAGCCTTGGTATTTGCCCAAAAATGAGCCAAAAATGACTGAAATTGACATTGATTGATTTTGATTGCACATTGACAAGTGATGAAACTAAGCCAATTTTGGCCAAAAAGTAAGGCTATAGCCTTGGTATTTTGCCCACAAATGAGCGAAAAATGACCGAAATTGAAATTGATTGATTTTGATTGCACATTGAAAAGTGATGAAAATGAGGCAATTTTGGCCAAAAAGTAAGGCTATAGCCTTGGTATTTTACCCAAAAATGAGCGACAAATCACCGAAATTGAAATTGATTGATTTTGATTGGAGATTGAAAAGTGATGAACATGAGGCAATTTTGGCCAAAAAGTAAGGCTATAGCCTTGGTATTTTGCCCAAAAATGAGCGAAAAATGACCGAAATTGAAATTGATTGATTTTGATTGGAGATTGAAAAGTGATAAAATTAGGCAATTTTGGCCAAAAAGTAAGGCTATAGCCTTGGTATTTTGCCCAAAAATGAGCGACAAATGACCGAAATTGAAATTGATTGATTTTGATTGGAGATTGAAAAGTGATGAACATGAGGCAATTTTGGCCAAAAAGTAAGGCTATAGCCTTGGTATTTTGCCCACAAATGAGCGAAAAACGACCGAAATTGAAATTGATTGATTTTGACTGGAGATTGAAAAGTGATGAAAATGAGGCAATTTTGGCCAAAAAGTAAGGCTATAGCCTTGGTATTTTGCCCAAAAATGAGGGAAAATGACCGAAATTGAAATTGATTGATTTTGATTGGAGATTGAAAAGTGATGAAAATGAGACAATTTTGGCCAACCAGTAAGGCTATAGCCTTGGTATTTTGCCAAACATGAGCGACAAATGACCGAAATTGAAATTGATTGATTTTGATTGGAGATTGAAAAGTGATGAAAATGAGGCAATTTTGGCCAACAGTAAGGCTATAGCCTTGGTATTTTGCCCAAAAATGAGCGAAAAATGACCGAAACTGAAATTGATTGATTTTGATTGGAGATTGAAAAGTGATGAAAATGAGGCAATTTTGGCCAAAAAGTAAGGCTATAGCCTTGGTATTTTGCCCAAAAATGAGCGAAAAATGACCGAAATTGAAATTGATTGATTTTGATTGGAGATTGAAAAGTGATGAAAATGAGGCAATTTTGGCCAAAAAGTAAGGCTATAGCCTTGGTATTTTGCCCAAAAATGAGCCAAAAATGACTGAAATTGACATTGATTGATTTTGATTGCACATTGACAAGTGATGAAACTAAGCCAATTTTGGCCAAAAAGTAAGGCTATAGCCTTGGTATTTTGCCCACAAATGAGCGAAAAATGACCGAAATTGAAATTGATTGATTTTGATTGCACATTGAAAAGTGATGAAAATGAGGCAATTTTGGCCAAAAAGTAAGGCTATAGCCTTGGTATTTTACCCAAAAATGAGCGACAAATCACCGAAATTGAAATTGATTGATTTTGATTGGAGATTGAAAAGTGATGAACATGAGGCAATTTTGGCCAAAAAGTAAGGCTATAGCCTTGGTATTTTGCCCAAAAATGAGCGAACAATGACCGAAATTGAAATTGATTGATTTTGATTGGAGATTGAAAAGTGATAAAAATGAGGCAATTTTGGCCAAAAAGTAAGGCTATAGCCTTGGTATTTTGCCCAAAAATGAGCGACAAATGACCGAAATTGAAATTGATTGATTTTGATTGGAGATTGAAAAGTGATAAACATGAGGCAATTTTGGCCAAAAAGTAAGGCTATAGCCTTGGTATTTTGCCCAAAAATGAGCAAAAAATGACCGAAATTGAAATTGATTGATTTTGATTGGAGATTGAAAAGTGATGAAAATGAGGCAATTTTGGCCAGAAAGTAAGGCTATAGCCTTGGTATTTTGCCCAAAAATGAGCGAAAAATGACCGAAAGTGAAATTGATTGATTTTGATTGGAGATTGAAAAGTGATGAAAATGAGGCAATTTTGGCCAAAAAGTAAGGCTAAAGCCTAGGTATTTTGCCCACAAATGAGCGAAAAATGACTGAAATTGACATTGATTGATTTTGATTGCACATTGACAAGTGATGAAACTAAGCCAATTTTGGCCAAAAAGTAAGGCTATAGCCTTGGTATTTTGCCCACAAATGAGCGACAAATGACCGAAATTGAAATTGATTGATTTTGATTGCACATTGAAAAGTCATGAAACTAAGCCAATTTTGGCCAAAAAGTACGGCTATAGCCTTGGTATTTTGCCCAGAAATGAGCGAAAAATGACCGAAATTGAAATTGATTGATTTTGATTCGAGATTGAAAAGTGATGACAATGAGGCAATTTTGTCCAACCAGTAAAGCTATAGCCTTGGTATTTTGCCCACAAATGAGCAAACAATGACCGACATTGAAAATGATTGATGTTGATTGGAGATTGACAAATGATGAAAATGAGGCAATTTTGTCCAAAAAGTAAGGCTATAGCCTTGGTATTTTGCCCAAAAATGAGCGAAAAATGACCGAAATTGAAATTGATTGATTTTGATTGGAGATTGAAAAGTGATGAAAATGAGGCAATTTTGGCCAAAAAGTAAGGCTATAGCCTTGGTATTTTGCCCACAAATGAGCGAAAAATGACCGAAATTGAAAATGATTGATTTTGATTGGAGATTGAAAAGTGATGAAAATGAGGCAATTTTGGCCAAAAAGTAAGGCTATAGCCTTGGTATTTTGCCCAAAAATGAGCCAAAAATGACTGAAATTGACATTGATTGATTTTGATTGCACATTGACAAGTGATGAAACTAAGCCAATTTTGGCCAAAAAGTAAGGCTATAGCCTTGGTATTTTGCCCAAAAATGAGCGAAAAATGACCGAAATTGAAATTGATTGATTTTGATTGGAGATTGAAAAGTGATGAAAATGAGGCAATTTTGGCCAAAAAGTAAGGCTATAGCCTTGGTATTTTGCCCACAAATGAGCGAAAAATGACCGAAATTGAAATTGATTGATTTTGATTGGAGATTGAAAAGTGATGACAATGAGGCAATTTTGGCCAACAAGTAAGGCTATAGCCTTGGTATTTTGCCCACAAATGAGCGAAAAATGACCGAAATTGAAATTGATTGATTTTGATTGGAGATTGAAAAGTGATGAAAATGAGGCAATTTTGGCCAAAAAGTAAGGCTATAGCCTTGGTATTTTGCCCACAAATGAGCGAAAAATGACCGACATTGAAAATGATTGATTTTGATTGGAGATTGACAAATGATGAAAATGAGGCAATTTTGTCCAAAAAGTAAGGCTATAGCCTTGATATTTTGCCCAAAAATGAGCGAAAAATGACCGAAATTGAAATTGATTGATTTTGATTGGAGATTGAAAAGTGATGAAAATGAGGCAATTTTGGCCAAAAAGTAAGGCTATAGCCTTGGTATTTTGCCCAAAAATGAGCGAAAAATGACCGACATTGAAATTGATTGATTTTGATTGGAGATTGAAAAGTGATGAAAATGAGGCAATTTTGGCCAAAAAGTAAGGCTATAGCCTTGGTATTTTGCCCAGAAATGAGCGAAAAATGACCGAAATTGAAATTGATTGATTTTGATTGGAGATTGAAAAGTGATGAAAATGAGGCAATTTTGGCCAAAAAGTAAGGCTATAGCCTTGGTATTTTGCCCACAAATGAGCGAAAAATGACCGACATTGAAAATGATTGATTTTGATTGGAGATTGACAAATGATGAAAATGAGGCAATTTTGCCCAAAAAGTAAGGCTATAGCCTTAGTATTTTGCCGAAAAATGAGCGAAAAATGACCGAAATTGAAATTGATTGATTTTGATTGGAGATTGAAAAGTGATGAAAATGAGGCAATTTTGGCCAAAAAGTAAGGCTATAGCCTTGGTATTTTGCCCAAAAATGAGCGAAAAATGACCGAAATTGAAATTGATTGATTTTGATTGGAGATTGAAAAGTGATGAAAATGAGGCAATTTTGGCCAACAAGTAAGGCTATAGCCTTGGTATTTTGCCCACAAATGAGCGAAAAATGACCGAAATTGAAAATGATTGATTTTGATTGGAGATTGAAAAGTGATGAAAATGAGGCAATTTTGGCCAAAAAGTAAGGCTATAGCCTTGGTATTTTGCCCAAAAATGAGCCAAAAATGACTGAAATTGAAATTGATTGATTTTGATTGCACATTGACAAGTGATGAAACTATGCCAATTTTGGCCAAAAAGTAAGGCTATAGCCTTGGTATTTTGCCCAAAAATGAGCGAAAAATGACCGAAATTGAAATTGATTGATTTTGATTGGAGATTGAAAAGTGATGAAAATGAGGCAATTTTGGCCAAAAAGTAAGGCTATAGCCTTGGTATTTTGCCCAGAAATGAGAGAAAAATGACCGAAATTGAAATTGATTGATTTTGATTGGAGATTGAAAAGTGATGACAATGAGGCAATTTTGGCCAAAAAGTAAGGCTATAGCCTTGGTATTTTGCCCACAAATGAGCAAACAATGACCGACATTGAAAATGATTGATGTTGATTGGAGATTGACAAATGATGAAAATGAGGCAATTTTGTCCAAAAAGTAAGGCTATAGCCTTGGTATTTTGCCCAAAAATGAGCGAAAAATGACCGAAATTGAAATTGATTGATTTTGATTGGAGATTGAAAAGTGATGAAAATGAGGCAATTTTGGCCAAAAAGTAAGGCTATAGCCTTGGTATTTTGCCCACAAATGAGCGAAAAACGACCGAAATTGAAATTGATTGATTTTGACTGGAGATTGAAAAGTGATGAAAATGAGGCAATTTTGGCCAAAAAGTAAGGCTATAGCCTTGGTATTTTGCCCAAAAATGAGGGAAAAATGACCGAAATTGAAATTGATTGATTTTGATTGGAGATTGAAAAGTGATGAAAATGAGACAATTTTGGCCAACCAGTAAGGCTATAGCCTTGGTATTTTGCCCAAACATGAGCGAAAATGACCGAAATTGAAATTGATTGATTTTGATTGGAGATTGAAAAGTGATGAAAATGAGGCAATTTTGGCCAAACAGTAAGGCTATAGCCTTGGTATTTTGCCCAAAAATGAGCGAAAAATGACCGAAACTGAAATTGATTGATTTTGATTGGAGATTGAAAAGTGATGAAAATGAGGCAATTTTGGCCAAAAAGTAAGGCTATAGCCTTGGTATTTTGCCCACAAATGAGCAAAAAATGACCGACATTGAAAATGATTGATGTTGATTGGAGATTGACAAATGATGAAAATGAGGCAATTTTGTCCAAAAAGTAAGGCTATAGCCTTGGTATTTGCCCAAAAATGAGCGAAAAATGACCGAAATTGAAATTGATTGATTTTGATTGGAGATTGAAAAGTGATGAAAATGAGGCAATTTTGGCCAAAAAGTAAGGCTATAGCCTTGGTATTTTGCCCAAAAATGAGCGAAAAATGACCGACATTGAAATTGATTGATTTTGATTGGAGATTGAAAAGTGATGAAATTCAGGCAATTTTGGCCAAAAAGTAAGGCTATAGCCTTGGTATTTTGCCCAAAAATGAGCGAAACATGACCGAAATTGAAATTGATTGATTTTGATTGGAGATTGAAAAGTGATGAAAATGAGGCAATTTTGTCCAAAAAGGTAAGGCTATAGCCTTTGGTATTTTGCCCAACAATGAGCGACAAATGACTGAAATTGAAATTGATTGATTTTGATTGGAGATTGAAAAGTGATGAAAATGAGGCAATTTTGGCCAAAAAGTAAGGCTATAGCCTTGGTATTTTGCCCAAAAATGAGCGAAAAATGACCGAAATTGAAATTGATTGATTTTGACTGGAGATTGAAAAGTGATGAAAATGAGGCAATTTTGGCCAAAAAGTAAGGCTATAGCCTTGGTATTTTGCCCAAAAATGAGGGAAAAATGACCGAAATTGAAATTGATTGATTTTGATTGGAGATTGAAAAGTGATGAAAATGAGACAATTTTGGCCAACCAGTAAGGCTATAGCCTTGGTATTTTGCCCAAACATGAGCGAAAAATGACCGAAATTGAAATTGATTGATTTTGATTGGAGATTGAAAAGTGATGAAAATGAGGCAATTTTGGCCAAACAGTAAGGCTATAGCCTTGGTATTTTGCCCACAAATGAGCGAAAAATGACCGAAATTGAAAATGATTGATTTTGATTGGAGATTGAAAAGTGATGAGAATGAGGCAATTTTGGCCAAAAAGTAAGGCTATAGCCTTGGTATTTTGCCCACAAATGAGCGAAAAATGACCGAAATTGAAATTGATTGATTTTGATTGGAGATTGAAAAGTGATGAAAATGAGGCAATTTTGGCCAAACAGTAAGGCTATAGCCTTGGTATTTTGCCCAAAAATGAGCGAAAAATGACCGAAACTGAAATTGATTGATTTTGATTGGAGATTGAACAGTGATGAAAATGAGGCAATTTTGGCCAAAAAGTAAGGCTATAGCCTTGGTATTTTGCCCACAAATGAGCGAAAAATGACCGAAATTGAAAATGATTGATTTTGATTGGAGATTGAAAAGTGATGAAAATGAGGCAATTTTGGCCAAAAAGTAAGGCTATAGCCTTGGTATTTTGCCCAAAAATGAGCCAAACATCACTGAAATTGAAATTGATTGATTTTGATTGCACATTGACAAGTGATGAACCTAAGCCAATTTTGGCCAAAAAGTAAGGCTATAGCCTTGGTATTTTGCCCAAAAATTAGCGACAAATGACCGAAATTGAAATTGATTGATTTTGATTGGAGATTGAAAAGTGATGAAAATGAGGCAATTTTGGCCAAAAAGTAAGGCTATAGCCTTGGTATTTTGCCCAGAAATGAGCGAAAAATGACCGACATTGAAATTGATTGATTTTGATTGGGGATTGAAAAGTGATGACAATGAGGCAATTTTGGCCAAAAAGTAAGGCTATAGCCTTGGTATTTTGCCCACAAATGAGCAAAAAATGACCGAAATTGAAAATGATTGATGTTGATTGGAGATTGACAAATGATGAAAATGAGGCAATTTTGTCCAAAAAGTAAGGCTATAGCCTTGGTATTTTGCCCAAAAATGAGCGAAAAATGACCGAAATTGAAATTGATTGATTTTGATTGGAGATTGAAAAGTGATGAAAATGAGGCAATTTTGGCCAAAAAGTAAGGCTATAGCCTTGGTATTTTGCCCAAAAATGAGCGAAAAATGACCGACATTGAAATTGATTGATTTTGATTGGAGATTGAAAAGTGATGAAATTCAGGCATTTTTGGCCAAAAAGTAAGGCTCTAGCCTTGGTATTTTGCCCAAAAATGAGCGAAACATGACCGAAATTGAAATTGATTGATTTTGATTTCACATTGAAAAGTGATGAAAATGAGGCAATTTTGGCCAAAAAGTAAGGCTATAGCCTTGGTATTTTGCCCAAAAATGAGCGACAAATGACCGACATTGAAATTGATTGATTTTGATTGGAGATTGAAAAGTGATGAACATGAGGCAATTTTGGCCAAAAAGTAAGGCTATAGCCTTGGTATTTTGCCCAAAAATGAGCGAAAAAT
Source organism: Mastigias papua (assembly GCA_964019165.1). Classification (NCBI taxonomy): domain Eukaryota; kingdom Metazoa; phylum Cnidaria; class Scyphozoa; order Rhizostomeae; family Mastigiidae; genus Mastigias; species Mastigias papua. The sequence continues at coordinate 1,108,978 of OZ025275.1, read as the reverse complement.
GACCGAAATTGAAATTGATTGATTTTGATTGGAGATTGAAAAGTGATGAAAATGAGGCAATTTTCCCCAAAAAGTAAGGCTATAGCCTTGGTATTTTGCCCAGAAATGAGCGAAAATTGACCGACATTGAAATTGATTGATTTTGATTGGAGATTGAAAAGTGATGACAATGAGGCAATTTTGGCCAAAAAGTAAGGCTATAGCCTTGGTATTTTGCCCACAAATGAGCAACAAATGACCGACATTGAAATTGATTGATTTTGATTGGAGATTGAAAAGTGATGAAAATGAGGCAATTTTGGCCAAAAAGTAAGGCTATAGCCTTGGTATTTTGCCCAAAAATGAGGGAAAAATGACCGAAATTGAAATTGATTGATTTTGATTGGAGATTGAAAAGTGATGAAAATGAGACAATTTTGGCCAACCAGTAAGGCTATAGCCTTGGTATTTTGCCCAAACATGAGCGAAAAATGACCGAAATTGAAATTGATTGATTTTGATTGGAGATTGAAAAGTGATGAAAATGAGGCAATTTTGGCCAAACAGTAAGGCTATAGCCTTGGTATTTTGCCCACAAATGAGCGAAAAATGACCGAAATTGAAAATGATTGATTTTGATTGGAGATTGAAAAGTGATGAAAATGAGGCAATTTTGGCCAAAAAGTAAGGCTATAGCCTTGGTATTTTGCCCACAAATGAGCAAAAAATGACCGACATTGAAAATGATTGATGTTGATTGGAGATTGACAAATGATGAAAATGAGGCAATTTTGTCCAAAAAGTAAGGCTATAGCCTTGGTATTTTGCCCAAAAATGAGCGACAAATGACTGAAATTGAAATTGATTGATTTTGATTGGAGATTGAAAAGTGATGAAAATGAGGCAATTTTGGCCAAAAAGTAAGGCTATAGCTTTGGTATTTTTCCCCAAAAATGAGCGAAAAATGACCGAAATTGAAATTGATTGATTTTGACTGGAGATTGAAAAGTGATGAAAATGAGGCAATTTTGGCCAAAAAGTAAGGCTATAGCCTTGGTATTTTGCCCAAAAATGAGGGAAAAATGACCGAAATTGAAATTGATTGATTTTGATTGGAGATTGAAAAGTGATGAAAATGAGACAATTTTGGCCAACCAGTAAGGCTATAGCCTTGGTATTTTGCCCAAACATGAGCGAAAAATGACCGAAATTGAAATTGATTGATTTTGATTGGAGATTGAAAAGTGATGAAAATGAGGCAATTTTGGCCAAACAGTAAGGCTATAGCCTTGGTATTTTGCCCACAAATGAGCGAAAAATGACCGAAATTGACAATGATTGATTTTGATTGGAGATTGAAAAGTGATGAAAATGAGGCAATTTTGGCCAAAAAGTAAGGCTATAGCCTTGGTATTTTGCCCACAAATGAGCAAAAAATGACCGACATTGAAAATGATTGATGTTGATTGGAGATTGACAAATCATGACAATGAGGCAATTTTGTCCAAAAAGTAAGGCTATAGCCTTGGTATTTTGCCCAAAAATGAGCGAAAAATGACCGAAATTGAAATTGATTGATTTTGATTGGAGATTGAAAAGTGATGAAAATGAGGCAATTTTGCCCAAAAAGTAAGGCTATAGCCTTGGTATTTTGCCCAAAAATGAGCGAAGAATGACCGACATTGAAATTGATTGATTTTGATTGGAGATTGAAAAGTGATGAAAATGAGGCAATTTTGGCCAAAAAGTAAGGCTATAGCCTTGGTATTTTGCCCAAAAATGAGCGACAAATGACCGAAATTGAAATTGATTGATTTTGATTGGAGATTGAAAAGTGATGAAAATGAGGCAATTTTGGCCAAAAAGTAAGACTATAGCCTTGGTATTTTGCCCAGAAATGAGCGAAAAATGACCGACATTGAAAATGATTGATTTTGATTGGAGATTGACAAATGATGAAAATGAGGCAATTTTGGCCAAAAAGTAAGGCTATAGCCTTGGTATTTTGCCCAAAAATGAGCGAAAAATGACCGAAATTGAAATTGATTGATTTTGACTGGAGATTGAAAAGTGATGAAAATGAGGCAATTTTGGCCAAAAAGTAAGGCTATAGCCTTGGTATTTTGCCCAAAAATGAGGGAAAAATGATCGAAATTGAAATTGATTGATTTTGATTGGAGATTGAAAAGTGATGAAAATGAGGCAATTTTGGCCAAACAGTAAGGCTATAGCCTTGGTATTTTGCCGAAACATGAGCGAAAAATGACCGAAATTGAAATTGATTGATTTTGATTGGAGATTGAAAAGTGATGAAAATGAGGCAATTTTGGCCAAAAAGTAAGGCTATAGCCTTGGTATTTTGCCCAAAAATGAGCGAATAATGACCGACATTGAAATTGATTGATTTTGATTGGAGATTGAAAAGTGATGAAAATGAGGCAATTTTGGCCAAAAAGTAAGGCTATAGCCTTGGTATTTTGCCCAAAAATGAGCGAAAAATGACCGAAATTGAAATTGATTGATTTTGATTGGAGATTGAAAAGTGATGAAAATGAGGCAATTTTGGCCAAAAAGTAAGGCTATAGCCTTGGTATTTTGCCCACAAATGAGCGAAAAATGACCGACATTGAAAATGATTGATTTTGATTGGAGATTGAAAAGTGATGAAAATGAGGCAATTTTGGCCAAAAAGTAAGGCTATAGCCTTGGTATTTTGCCCAAAAATGAGCGAAAAATGACCGAAATTGAAATTGATTGATTTTGACTGGAGATTGAAAAGTGATGAAAATGAGGCAATTTTGGCCAAAAAGTAAGGCTATAGCCTTGGTATTTTGCCCAAAAATGAGGGAAAAATGACCGAAATTGAAATTGATTGATTTTGATTGGAGATTGAAAAGTGATGAAATGAGGCAATTTTGGCCAAACAGTAAGGCTATAGCCTTGGTATTTTGCCGAAACATGAGCGAAAAATGACCGAAATTGAAATTGATTGATTTTGATTGGAGATTGAAAAGTGATGAAAATGAGGCAATTTTGGCCAAAAAGTAAGGCTATAGCCTTGGTATTTTGCCCAAAAATGAGCCAAAAATGACTGAAATTGACATTGATTGATTTTGATTGCACATTGACAAGTGATGAAACTAAGCCAATTTTGGCCAAAAAGTAAGGCTATAGCCTTGGTATTTTGCCCAAAAATGAGCGAAAAATGACCGAAATTGAAATTGATTGATTTTGATTGGAGATTGAAAAGTGATGAAAATGAGGCAATTTTGGCCAAAAAGTAAGGCTATAGCCTTGGTATTTTGCCCACAAATGAGCGAAAAATGACCGAAATTGAAATTGATTGATTTTGATTGGAGATTGAAAAGTGATGAAAATGAGGCAATTTTGGCCAAAAAGTAAGGCTATAGCCTTGGTATTTTGCCCACAAATGAGCGAAAAATGACCGAAATTGAAATTGATTGATTTTGGTTGGAGATTGAAAAGTGATGAAAATGAGGCAAATTTGCCCAAAAAGTAAGGCTATAGCCCTGGTATTTTGCCGAAACATGAGTGAAAAATGACCGAAATTGAAATTGATTGATTTTGATTGGAGATTGAAAAGTGATGAAAATGAGGCAATTTTGGCCAAAAAGTAAGGCTATAGCCTTGGTATTTTGCCCAAAAGTGAGCGAAAAATGTCCGAAATTGAAATTGATTGATTTTGATTGGAGATTGAAAAGTGATGAAAATGAGGCAATTTTGGCCAAAAAGTAAGGCTATAGCCTTGGTATTTTGCCCAAACATGAGCGAAAAATGACCGAAATTGAAATTGATTGATTTTGATTGGAGATTGAAAAGTGATGAAAATGAGGCAATTTTGGCCAAAAAGTAAGGCTATAGCCTTGGTATTTTGCCCAGAAATGAGCGAAAAATGACCGAAATTGAAATTGATTGATTTTGATTGGAGATTGAAAAGTGATGACAATGAGGCAATTTTGGCCAAAAAGTAAGGCTATAGCCTTGGTATTTTGCCCACAAATGAGCAAAAAATGACCGACATTCAAAATGATTGATTTTGATTGGAGATTGACAAATGATGAAAATGAGGCAATTTTGTCCAAAAAGTAAGGCTATAGCCTTGGTATTTTGCCCAAAACTGAGCGAAAAATGACCGAAATTGAAATTGATTGATTTTGATTGGAGATTGAAAAGTGATGAAAATGAGGCAATTTTGGCCAAAAAGTAAGGCTATAGCCTTGGTATTTTGCCCAAAAATGAGCGAAAAATGACCGAAATTCAAATTGATTGATTTTGATTGGAGATTGAAAAGTGATAAAAATGAGGCAATTTTGGCCAAAAAGTAAGGCTATAGCCTTGGTATTTTGCCCAAAAATGAGCGAAAAATGACCGAAATTGAAATTGATTGATTTTGATTGGAGATTGAAAAGTGATGAAAATGAGGCAATTTTGGCCAAAAAGTAAGGCTATAGCCTAGGTATTTTGCCCACAAATGAGCGAAAAATGACCGACATTGAAAATGATTGATTTTGATTGGAGATTGACAAATGATGAAAATGAGGCAATTTTGGCCAAAAAGTAAGGCTATAGCCTTGGTATTTTGCCCAGAAATGAGCGAAAAATGACCGAAATTGAAATTGATTGATTTTGATTGGAGATTGAAAAGTGATGAAAATGAGGCAATTTTGGCCAAAAAGTAAGGCTATAGCCTAGGTATTTTGCCCACAAATGAGCGAAAAATGACCGACATTGAAAATGATTGATTTTGATTGGAGATTGACAAATGATGAAAATGAGGCAATTTTGGCCAAAAAGTAAGGCTATAGCCTTGGTATTTTGCCCAAAAATGAGCGAAAAATGACCGAAATTGAAATTGATTGATTTTGACTGGAGATTGAAAAGTGATGAAAATGAGGCAATTTTGGCCAAAAAGTAAGGCTATAGCCTTGGTATTTTGCCCAAAAATGAGCGAAAAATGACCGAAATTGAAATTGATTGATTTTGATTGGAGATTGAAAAGTGATGAAAATGAGGCAATTTTGGCCAAAAAGTAAGGCTATAGCCTTGGTATTTTGCCCAAACATGAGCGAAAAATGACCGAAATTGAAATTGATTGATTTTGATTGGAGATTGAAAAGTGATGAAAATGAGGCAATTTTGGCCAAACAGTAAGGCTATAGCCTTGGTATTTTGCCCAAAAATGAGCGAAAAATGACCGAAATTGAAATTGATTGATTTTGATTGGAGATTGAAAAGTGATGAAAATGAGGCAATTTTGGCCAAAAAGTAAGGCTATAGCCTTGGTATTTTGCCCACAAATGAGCGAAAAATGACCGAAATTGAAAATGATTGATTTTGATTGGAGATTGAAAAGTGATGAAAATGAGGCAATTTTGGCCAAAAAGTAAGGCTATAGCCTAGGTATTTTGCCCAAAAATGAGCCAAAAATGACTGAAATTGACATTGATTGATTTTGATTGCACATTGACAAGTGATGAAACTAAGCCAATTTTGGCCAAAAAGTAAGGCTATAGCCTTGGTATTTTGCCCAAAAATGAGCGAAAAATGACCGAAATTGAAATTGATTGATTTTGATTGGAGATTGAAAAGTGATGAAAATGAGGCAATTTTGGCCAAAAAGTAAGGCTATAGCCTTGGTATTTTGCCCAAAAATGAGCAAAAAATGACCGAAATTGAAATTGATTGATTTTGATTGGAGATTGAAAAGTGATGAAAATGAGGCAATTTTGGCCAAAAAGTAAGGCTATAGCCTTGGTATTTTGCCCAAAAATGAGCGAAAAATGACCGAAATTGAAATTGATTGATTTTGATTGGAGATTGAAAAGTGATGAAAATGAGGCAATTTTGGCCAAACAGTAAGGCTATAGCCTTGGTATTTTGCCCAAACATGAGCGAAAAATGACCGAAATTGAAATTGATTGATTTTGATTGGAGATTGAAAAGTGATGAAAATGAGGCAATTTTGGCCAAACAGTAAGGCTATAGCCTTGGTATTTTGCCCAAAAATGAGCGAAAAATGACCGAAATTGAAATTGATTGATTTTGATTGGAGATTGAAAAGTGATGACAATGAGGCAATTTTGGCCAAAAAGTAAGGCTATAGCCTTGGTATTTTGCCCAGAAATGAGCGAAAAATGACCGAAATTGAAATTGATTGATTTTGATTGGAGATTGAAAAGTGATGACAATGAGGCAATTTTGGCCAAAAAGTAAGGCTATAGCCTTGGTATTTTGCCCACAAGTGAGCAAAAAATGACCGACATTCAAAATGATTGATTTTGATTGGAGATTGACAAATGATGAAAATGAGGCAATTTTGTCCAAAAAGTAAGGCTATAGCCTTGGTATTTTGCCCAAAACTGAGCGAAAAATGACCGAAATTGAAATTGATTGATTTTGATTGGAGATTGAAAAGTGATGAAAATGAGGCAATTTTGGCCAAAAAGTAAGGCTATAGCCTTGGTATTTTGCCCAAAAATGAGCGAAAAATGACCGAAATTCAAATTGATTGATTTTGATTGGAGATTGAAAAGTGATAAAAATGAGGCAATTTTGGCTAAAAAGTAAGGCTATAGCCTTGGTATTTTGCCCAAAAATGAGCGAAAAATGACCGAAATTGAAATTGATTGATTTTGATTGGAGATTGAAAAGTGATGAAAATGAGGCAATTTTGGCCAAAAAGTAAGGCTATAGCCTAGGTATTTTGCCCACAAATGAGCGAAAAATGACCGACATTGAAAATGATTGATTTTGATTGGAGATTGACAAATGATGAAAATGAGGCAATTTTGGCCAAAAAGTAAGGCTATAGCCTTGGTATTTTGCCCAGAAATGAGCGAAAAATGACCGAAATTGAAATTGATTGATTTTGATTGGAGATTGAAAAGTGATGAAAATGAGGCAATTTTGGCCAAAAAGTAAGGCTATAGCCTAGGTATTTTGCCCACAAATGAGCGAAAAATGACCGACATTGAAAATGATTGATTTTGATTGGAGATTGACAAATGATGAAAATGAGGCAATTTTGGCCAAAAAGTAAGGCTATAGCCTTGGTATTTTGCCCAAAAATGAGCGAAAAATGACCGAAATTGAAATTGATTGATTTTGACTGGAGATTGAAAAGTGATGAAAATGAGGCAATTTTGGCCAAAAAGTAAGGCTATAGCCTTGGTATTTTGCCCAAAAATGAGCGAAAAATGACCGAAATTGAAATTGATTGATTTTGATTGGAGATTGAAAAGTGATGAAAATGAGGCAATTTTGGCCAAAAAGTAAGGCTATAGCCTTGGTATTTTGCCCAAACATGAGCGAAAAATGACCGAAATTGAAATTGATTGATTTTGATTGGAGATTGAAAAGTGATGAAAATGAGGCAATTTTGGCCAAACAGTAAGGCTATAGCCTTGGTATTTTGCCCAAAAATGAGCGAAAAATGACCGAAATTGAAATTGATTGATTTTGATTGGAGATTGAAAAGTGATGAAAATGAGGCAATTTTGGCCAAAAAGTAAGGCTATAGCCTTGGTATTTTGCCCACAAATGAGCGAAAAATGACCGAAATTGAAAATGATTGATTTTGATTGGAGATTGAAAAGTGATGAAAATGAGGCAATTTTGGCCAAAAAGTAAGGCTATAGCCTAGGTATTTTGCCCAAAAATGAGCCAAAAATGACTGAAATTGACATTGATTGATTTTGATTGCACATTGACAAGTGATGAAACTAAGCCAATTTTGGCCAAAAAGTAAGGCTATAGCCTTGGTATTTTGCCCAAAAATGAGCGAAAAATGACCGAAATTGAAATTGATTGATTTTGATTGGAGATTGAAAAGTGATGAAAATGAGGCAATTTTGGCCAAAAAGTAAGGCTATAGCCTTGGTATTTTGCCCAAAAATGAGCAAAAAATGACCGAAATTGAAATTGATTGATTTTGATTGGAGATTGAAAAGTGATGAAAATGAGGCAATTTTGGCCAAAAAGTAAGGCTATAGCCTTGGTATTTTGCCCAAAAATGAGCGAAAAATGACCGAAATTGAAATTGATTGATTTTGATTGGAGATTGAAAAGTGATGAAAATGAGGCAATTTTGGCCAAACAGTAAGGCTATAGCCTTGGTATTTTGCCCAAACATGAGCGAAAAATGACCGAAATTGAAATTGATTGATTTTGATTGGAGATTGAAAAGTGATGAAAATGAGGCAATTTTGGCCAAACAGTAAGGCTATAGCCTTGGTATTTTGCCCAAAAATGAGCGAAAAATGACCGAAATTGAAATTGATTGATTTTGATTGGAGATTGAAAAGTGATGAAAATGAGGCAATTTTGGCCAAAAAGTAAGGCTATAGCCTTGGTATTTTGCCCACAAATGAGCGAAAAATGACCGAAATTGAAAATGATTGATTTTGATTGGAGATTGAAAAGTGATGAAAATGAGGCAATTTTGGCCAAAAAGTAAGGCTATAGCCTAGGTATTTTGCCCAAAAATGAGCCAAAAATGACTGAAATTGACATTGATTGATTTTGATTGCACATTGACAAGTGATGAAACTAAGCCAATTTTGGCCAAAAAGTAAGGCTATAGCCTTGGTATTTTGCCCAAAAATGAGCGAAAAATGACCGAAATTGAAATTGATTGATTTTGATTGGAGATTGAAAAGTGATGAAAATGAGGCAATTTTGGCCAAAAAGTAAGGCTATAGCCTTGGTATTTTGCCCAAAAATGAGCAAAAAATGACCGAAATTGAAATTGATTGATTTTGATTGGAGATTGAAAAGTGATGAAAATGAGGCAATTTTGGCCAAAAAGTAAGGCTATAGCCTTGGTATTTTGCCCAAAAATGAGCGAAAAATGACCGAAAGTGAAATTGATTGATTTTGATTGGAGATTGAAAAGTGATGAAAATGAGGCAATCTTGGCCAAAAAGTAAGGCTAAAGCCTAGGTATTTTGCCCACAAATGAGCGAAAAATGACCGAAATTGAAAATGATTGATTTTGATTGGAGATTGAAAAGTGATGAAAATGAGGCAATTTTGGCCAAAAAGTAAGGCTATAGCCTAGGTATTTTGCCCAAAAATGAGCCAAAAATGACTGAAATTGACATTGATTGATTTTGATTGCACATTGACAAGTGATGAAACTAAGCCAATTTTGGCCAAAAAGTAAGGCTATAGCCTTGGTATTTTGCCCAAAAATGAGCGAAAAATGACCGAAATTGAAATTGATTGATTTTGATTGGAGATTGAAAAGTGATGAAAATGAGGCAATTTTGGCCAAAAAGTAAGGCTATAGCCTTGGTATTTTGCCCAAAAATGAGCGAAAAATGACCGAAATTGAAATTGATTGATTTTGATTGGAGATTGAAAAGTGATGAAAATGAGGCAATTTTGGCCAAAAAGTAAGGCTATAGCCTTGGTATTTTGCCCAAAAATGAGCGAAAAATGACCGAAAGTGAAATTGATTGATTTTGATTGGAGATTGAAAAGTGATGAAAATGAGGCAATTTTGGCCAAAAAGTAAGGCTATAGCCTAGGTATTTTGCCCACAAATGAGCGAAAAATGACCGACATTGAAAATGATTGATTTTGATTGGAGATTGACAAATGATGAAAATGAGGCAATTTTGGCCAAAAAGTAAGGCTATAGCCTT